>MU004298.1:0-58464 GCA_010405375.1 Lophiostoma macrostomum CBS 122681
AAGTATAATACTAAGCTTTAAGCTACTAATAAGGCTACTATATAATATAAATTATATAAAAGAAAGCAAGTATAGTATAAAGAAGTTCTAATAGCTAATAAGGGCCTATAGCTAGCTATACTAAAAGAGTTTAGAGTATATAGTAATAGGAAGAAGGTAAAGAAGAAGGCGCGCGCTAATAGAGGCAAATCAACTTAACGGCGCTATAGAACCTATAGTAAGCCTAGGTATAATAGAATAACTTATAAGTAACCTATAGAAGTAGATTCTAAATAGATTAGCCTATTATAATTTTTAAAAACTATTTATAGTAGTTCTATACTATTATATATAGTATAGATTATAGTAGGGTCTTAGTAGAGTATCCAACTTACTTATCTATCTAACTTGCTATATAAGTATATTAGTATATTATTATTTTTACTATAGTAAATATAGAAACTCTTATTACTTTAACTACTCTTTAAAGGCTCTTTACTACTATTATTATTATTATCTTTATCTATTCTATTAGCTAAACTACTAGATATATTATTTATAGTAGCTAAAGTAAATATACTAGTAATAAGGTTAAATAGTAAAGTAATAGCTAAGACCTTTATAGCTATAGAAGCTAAACTTACTATAACTAGTCTAGTTCTAGAAGTAAAAGTAGCTACTACTAGAGTAATACTAATAAGATTAAAAAGCTTTATCTAGAGAAGTAGTATAATTAAGAGTTAGACTAAATAATAGATAAAGTTATATAAAAAAATAAGGTTCTAAAAGAAATAGAAAATATATCTTAAAAGCTATATTATATATATACTAAAATTATAATAATAAAGCTTTACTATAATAAAGTATTTATATTATACTACTTTTAGTATTCTTTATTATTTTAACTATAGTAGACTAGTAGTATTTATAGACTTTTATCTTTTAACTATTATATTATTTAACTTAGATAGCTAAAAGATAAATACTAAAGTTATATCTTTTTATAGATAGTTTAGATCTAGTAAAAAAGAATATAATATCTCTAGCTTATATATAGAGTATATAGAGTAGTTATCTATTAGTTAACTAGATAGAGGATAAATACCTCCTTTAGTATAGTAACGAACAATTAATCCTGTCCCAAATTCTATAGACGTATGTTGTAGGAACCTCGTGTTTGGATTTTGCAAGGGCGCCATACTTCACCGTGCACTGAAGTCGAAGAACCATTCAAAAAGAGACACATTGCGGCAACAATTTCTCCTGCTTCGAAATCATTCCTGTGGGCTCATTTGCATCTTTACGTTGAAGCCCTTGTCCTACGCTGGGAACGTTGGAGGTCAGCGGGCGAATACGAATTGGATTATGTAAGCGATGCTTTGCATGTCCCAACTAATCTGCATGACAATGCCTACTGCGTTGAATTGATTTGCGATAGTTGTTCGGCTATAATTATTTTCTAGCAAGTCCACTGTTTTCAACCATGTCAGGCTGAAGCATAGGCGGCCATCACGAGAGTTGTGCGAAGGATATATCAGGCAGCAATGCTCGCTTTGCGGAACCTATGCGGGCTAAAGATTTACCCCAAAAATAGGGACAAGCTACCCGATCTAAACCTCAGCTCGGCACTTGCAACCTTTTATTGACACCATGCGGCTGATCGACGTGGAGGCCTTCCTCAAGGCGAAAAATGAAGCTGCCAAAGTTGGAGGCATTAAGACAACACTACTCACTAATGACCTGCCCCCACCGAGCGAACCGTACGCTATCCTATCTCATAGATGGGATGTCGACACGAAGAAAGAGGTTTCATACCAAGACATCAACAACCCAAACATCTATTCCGTCGAGATGGCTCAAAAGCCGGGCTTCGCAAAGATCGTAAAAGCCTGTAGCCAAGCCTCTTCTGACGGGTATCGATATATCTGGGTAGATACATGCTGCATCGACAAGACCAATAGCACTGAGTTGAGCGAAGCAATCAACTCCATGTACAGCTATTATCGAGACGCTGCCGTATGCTACGCATACCTGTTTGACTGGGATTCCGGTAATGAAGTGGAGCATAGATGGGAGAGTTTCAAACATTCGAGCTGGTTCAAACGTGGATGGACACTGCAAGAGCTGATAGCCTCAAGAACGATCTTGTTCTTCGATAAGGACTGGAATCATGCGAAGGTATGGATAAAGACGCACTTCGTTGAAACCGAATTCTTGAACACATTACAAGACGCTTCGGGCATTGAAGCATCAGTACTCAATGGCGTAAAAAAGCTACATCAAGTTCCAGTTGCTGTTCGAATGTCATGGGCTTCTTTACGGCAAACTGGACGGTTAGAGGACGTTGCCTATTCCCTTCTTGGCATCTTCGACGTCAACATGGCCATGCTGTACGGTGAAGGTTCGAAAGCATTTCTTCGATTACAGGAGCACATCATCGCTCAGACGACTGACCTCTCCATCTTCGCATGGCGGGCTCCACGGCACTTTCCCGAGCACACTGGGATCTTGGCCCCGGATCCATCGTTCTTCAAAGGCATGGGAAGCCTCCGAACGCACCACCACTCCCTCCTCGAGTTACGTGACTTTGCCCTCACAAACCGTGGGGTCAAGTTCAATGCACCCTTGCCTTACAACACAATGTCTGGATCTTTCGTCTTGCCTATCAACCACGGAATAGTCGAACACGCCAACTTGGCCATTGGCCTTAGACCAATCGGTTCGGATTTGTTCGTGTGTCTCAGGCCCCAGGTTCTGGTAGAGCTGTACGACCGCCATATGGTCTACCCAGCGAAGAATAAGACGAACGAGTCTTTCCACGTGAAGACGCTGACCAAAGAAGAGTCTCAACTTATCGAGGACAACGTGTTGATACTACATGATCCTGTGGACGATAGCCCCACACGAGAGACTTGGTACCGCAGGGTTGAGCCCGCCGGGGCCTAGTCAAATTTCAAATCTGCATTGCGTCTTTACGCTGGTCACACTGGTGTGTTTCTCGGTTACATTCACTTTGACCCGGAATGGTCAGATGAGTACGACTCCTTCGTTTTCGTCTGTTACTTTGTAGATAAGGAGTGGCGTTACGACCTGATACGCGGGGTCGACTGGGATGATGTCGAGCCTGTTCGTTATGAATATTATCGAGATGGAAACAGACTCTCAATGGGCCCTGTTTACCTTCTGCTAGGTCATCTATACATGGAAGGAAAAGGCAAGATGATTTGCGCAACGGCCGAGAAAGGGAGCGTCAACGGCCAAGCATTGGCTAAGATCGAGATCGTATCGTATCAGAACGGCTAGAGATGGATTACTAGTCTACTCGTCATGCCATATGTTATCCTGCAATGGAAAGTATATATCTCGAAGTTCGAACGTGCGCAACCTGCGTTGGTCGATGCAAACATAGCACACCTTTCCGCTTGTAGTCCCTCGTATTTGTCGTTGTATAGTGGAGCCACCAGAAGTGGCCGTTCGATCCTTGAGGCTGTACGGCCAATGCAAGGTCTCAACGCTCCTTAGATCCGCTGTGGGCAACCTTAGGTCATGTAGATCACCCACATCGCTTGCGGGTTTTACGGGATCAACACGTATGCAGACTGCAAACAACCATCGATTTCTGCGTTGCGTACAGTACGTCCACGCGATCAGAAAGTCTCGGACCTGCTTGGTGAACAGAGTCACTCTGAGGCCTCTGACTGTGAGCTGAGGGCTGTCCGGTGGCTTCTCGAAGGGAGGTAGATGCAAGTAGCTGTAACTGGGGGATATGATATCCACTGGTGAGTGCAACTGTAGTCCTTTCCATTCAGGAAATTCCATCCCTTGCTTTTGATCGTCTTCGCGTTTCTGAATCCCATCGTGCACCGAACTCGTGCCAAGACCCAGAGGTTGCGGTGTTATGAGAATGGTGTAGTCTTCTAGATCGCCTAGTATCTGTTCTTTCATCCATCTCGTTGCCATGTTCAATCCCTCGCCGTATCGCGTGTCCATCCTGACGTTCAACAAAGATATAAGAGCATATATCCGTTCTTCTTCCTTCGATGCGTGGCGATAAGGCGCCCACGATAGTTTCTCGCCGATCGTGGCACAGTTGGGGTCTCGTTCGTACCTCAGGATGTCTTCCGGTATGAGGGTACACTCGCTTATCACGGAAGCCAGGCCATGTTCACCCTCTTTGTAGCCAAGCGGTTTCCAACCATGATTGACGAACAGCACACTCTTTGGTGCAACTAACTCTACTAAAGTGTAAGATCTTGTGAAGTATCTCGAATGAGGCATGTCCTGCAGAGTATCTACATCCGCTAGGTAAACGACGCAGAGTTTTGATTCCCGGAACCATTGGAACGACGACAGATTGACTTCGTTTTGCTCCGACCGGTCTCTGTTGGTACAGCATGAGTCCATCCAGCAGTAACCGAGACCATGCGCTCTAGCCACATCACAGAAGCCCCTCAGCTTCTTGAAACCCGGCTTCTCGCATATACCCGAACGCAGGTATTCCTCACTTGTGAGATCCTCCATCGATAGCTCGTCATCGCCGACGCCCCACATATGGGAAAGAACGGCGACATTGTGAGAAGTAAAGGATCCCCAGGATAGTTGGTAGGTTCTCGTGTCAAGGAGTCGCATCTTAAGTTGGGTTGGCCACACAATAAGACCATGGATGAATAGAGTTGCCTCCCTTGTGAGAAATGTGGGAGCGGGGCATGGCCTTACAGGCAGCAACAGCTCGTATCGCGCCTTCAAACTGAACCAATGAGAGTAAGGCGACTCTACGCTAGTGAACAACCGCTCCAAGTGTCTTATAGGTATAGTAGTTTCAATATTGCGATGCTCTAGCTACCGCTAAGTAAAAGGGTTCTGTTCTATACGAAGGAGCTAGTCTTTGCTAAGGAATATCCTAAGGACCTTCGTTAAACGTTGTTATATGCTGCATGTGCAATATTCAATGCTGCATGTGCAATATTCAATCTTGTAGGGTATGACGAAGCCCGATAAGGCCTTCTAGGTGTAGGCTGTATATGGGCGCGGACCTTGGAAAGCATTTCCTAATTATAGCCATTTCCTTCGTATAAATGTCTCGTTTTACATGATATAAAGTTAGGAACCCTTCCCCATGTTATGTAGGGAGAGGGAGATTATGCGTAGCTGGACTTGGAATGACATCATGATTTTGGGGTATCTACTCGACTGGTATCCTCGCCTTCATACCAGAAACTCTCCAACACGACCTAACGTTCCAGCTCGTAGATTCCTGCCACGACATAGAACAAGTATGTTGGATCACCCTCTATCGTTCAATAGACATGCGAGATGCGTATCAATCGATCAGGACCGGAGGTGAAAGCGTACATAGCTCCCAGTGTCATGCTCGATGTTTCTTTATGTATATCCATGGTCCTTGCACTTTTACTTGTCCTTCGGGAACACGCGCAGGATTTGCGGGACCTTGGGCTTGTGCGCAGAGTGTCCATTGAGATTGACCTTGGGTGCCTCTATCAACTTGTTGCCGTTCTTGTCCTCGAGCTGGAAATCGAACGAAGCGAGGAAATACGCCGTGATGATATTTTGCTCAAGCTTTGCGAAACGCATGCCAACTATAACCACAATTAGTCAAAACCTTCAACATTGCACGATTGCATATCCGAGACTTACGGCATGGATGCCGAGCGACTCCCCAACCGACGAACCCATGAACGGCCTTCTTATCCTCCGCTCGCTCAGGCAGATACCTCGCAGGATCCCACTTCTCAGGGTTAGGGTAGCTTTCCGGGTTCAGATGTATGTCGCCTGTGGCGTAAGTCACGAACGCATTTGGCGGAATTACCTCGCCATTGCCAATTGGAATCTCCCGTCCACCTGTGTTCTTTCGGAATGCAGTACCTAGCAGGTTGAGTCGAATCGAGTCTTTCAAGCATAAATCCACAACGGGAAATTCAGACTCCCAAGCCTCGAGCGGGATATCTGCGAGCTGGTGCCGGAGCGGTGCATTGGGATCTCTGGCATACTTGGCAGCGGTCGTGCGCACCTCCTCTTGAGCCTTCGCTAGCCATTCGGGCGACGTCGCGAGGTAACACAGTACCCATGCTGCATTGATGCCGCTATTTAGCAGCCCGGCGAAAAGGGCTCCCACCACAAATGTAAGGATCTTGAACATGCGATCGCCCTGGTCCAGCATGTATTGTAGAGCATCATCACGCTTCTCGTCGCTCTGCGCCCGCTTTTTGACAAAATTTTCCATCATCATGAAAAGTCGTGCACCCGCATAAGTTCGTTTGATGATGGCGGGTGATGGAACCTTGGGAAACATGACCGCGGCCGCGGTTGCGCTCTCGTCGATCATCTCAAAGTATTTGAGACAGGCCTCAAAATGCTTTGGGTCTTCGGCAATCTCCTCGGCAGCCACCATGCGGATAGTCAGCTTGAAGACGATGCGGTAAATGCTCTCGAACGGGTTGGTGCGACCGCTAGGGTCGTTGCGGATCGCTTCAATACCATCCTGTACGTCGGAGAGCAGCGTCGGAAGCTTCTTCCGGAAGTTCTCATTCCTCAGGAGGTACGTCAGGCGCCGCGAGAAGTGGTTGTCGTGCTCCTCTAAATCCTTGGGCTTCTCATCTTTCACGTGCTCTTTGGCTTGGGGCGATGACCCGAACAAGACAGCGTAACTAGATCTCCTCGTCAGCACTACTGTGGCCTTTTGCTCCTCAATCGGGCCTACCCTTCATTAAAGTTCAAATCCTTGTTCTCATAAAAGATTCTTCGTCCCCTTTCGCCGGATAGCGCGACTAGAGTATTCGGTCCAGCGTGGAAGCTGAAGTTGCCGCTTGGAGAGTGTCCCCTCATCTGTTGAAACCAATCCCATCGCCGCGTCCAAAATTGAATCGCTCCAGTCAAGGGAAAATCCCCGCTCACGGCTGGGGGAGCCTTCGCTGGAATACGACGATTGTACGTGGTAATAACAACATAAACCGTGAAGAGAACCGCCAAAACGAGAAGAAAGATGGAGGGCGAAGGGATGACGGTTTCGAAAATGTCGGAGAACGCCATGTTGCCTGTCTCCGGGCGTGTGACGCAATAAGAAGGGAGAACAGGCGTGTAAGGAAAGTGAAGGTCAGCAGGAGGATGAAGAGATGGGTCGTTCGAAGGTACAATATATGCACCACCAATTGGCCCAGGACAGGGATCGACCCTAGCAAAAAGATTGCGAGCTTCGCTCCAGGAAGACGCGTTACCGAGACGCCACTTCGCTATGGAACGATCGGAGGATCCCTCGGCTCGTGTTGGCGGTCAAGGCCAACCGTTGCATGCGTGGCCTTTGCAATTGGCCGGACGACTGGTCACAAACGCTGCGGAAAAAAGGTGATGCGCAGTGTGTTACGGAAGCTTGCCTTTCCGAGGGGTGTCGAAGTCGTTCCGTCGCGGTCACGTGAACAAACACGTCGATCTTCTTGCCGAGTTCAGATTGGCGGCCTACGTTGCCTTTCGTCTACTTCCTGAAATGACTGTTCCTCGGCGAGGATATCTTATAATAACCAAGCTAGAACCGCTAACTAGGTACTCTGTCATACGTCTGCGTGCCCATATACTGAACAGAGCGATAGGTCGGGTTTGTGACGTCCTACGGCTGACACCTCTCACAACCCCACTTCACGCTAAGCGACCTCTTAAGGTCGACGTCGCTTAAGCACACATTCATCTCTCATCCATGGCAATGCGTTCTTAACTCTCCGCTTTGATGAACACCATCTCGTAGCCGAGCTCATTTGATTCCATGGCCAGCAATCTTGCGCCGTGCGGAAAGAAGTTCGCCGGCCCTCGCGTCAGATCGCTCGGAACTCCTACAGAGCACATTGCCAACGGTTACACCAGAGCTTGTACTCGTTCCACATGGAAGTCAAACCGGCGGAAGACCATTTCTATCACTGTAGGTGCAGAGAATAATGCTTGTCGATCACCTCAGGACATACCTTTTCATCCGGCTAGCGTCAGCAGCAACTTTGCAACCTTTTCTCGACCACAGGGTTGTCCGGAATCTCGGATTCCGTGATGGAATGCCTGACGCGGGATCGCTGGATTATGAACAAAACCAGCCCAGGACGCTCGTACGGATCATGCTCCAGCCGGTGTTTGCTCGCCTAGCGATCACAGGGTTTCTGCTCCGTGAGGCCACCAGTATCGCACGTTTACGTCCTCTACATGGACCTGATCCAGTGACGCGTCTTAACGTGGTCATTTGAGCAAGTTTTTCTATCATTCATTTACATCTCGAATTTTGTGACTTCTGCAATGAGCTATCATACCTTCCACATTGACGACAGCATCCCTGATGTTGCACCGCCGGTTGTACAACCACTCCTCATAGGGCTTCGCAAGATCGGAAGCTTCCCGGAACAGTGCAGTAATCGGTGACACTGCGGTACCGCACCCCAACAACCAGGCTCGATCCCTGTCCCGTTTCCGTGCCACCTGCCTGCATGAGCTCAGTTGTGGAACCACTGGTCTTGACTTAGAAACTTATAGCTTTAGGTGTTCATTGAAGGCAAGCACCTTACCATCACTTCGCTATCATTATAAGCTCCTCAACAAATATACGGGAGGGTGTCATCGTCGGGCAGCAAGACCGAGGACAATTTAAGCTCTGCACCATCGTTAGCAGGTAGGACAAAGCTGCAGCTTTAGCCTCACCCGCATGGTTTCACGGAACACCAACAGGGATGACACTTCCCCGAAGGTCCAGCTTAGCGTTGCAGTGCCACCACCGGGAAATCACCTGGTTTTTCAGATGTATACTCTCAGACAGAGCCTAGGAGACTTGCAAGACCTTCACGCAGCATTTCCAAATACTCGCCGACGTACATTGTGTCGCTACATATCGCTACACAGTCTGAAGGATATAGAAACAGGTTCGAATAATAAAGCCTACGTAGAAATAACAGCGCTAGGAAGGGCTCAACAGTAGCATAAGGGCAAAAATAAGAGAAGAGATAACAAAGGTACACCGATGACGCGTCAACAGATACCAGTCTGTTCCCGCCCGCGGATCCCTCCAAAAGATTACGCATGCTCAACACGCTCGCTCAGTATCCCGGGGAAGCACTTCTGGAAAGTAGGGAAAACATCCACTCTAGGAAAGTTCCATCGTTACCGCTCTTGTCATGCCGAGCCCTCTACCCAACCTCGGAACAGGAAAACATTCCAGGTCAATCAATCTGTGTATCCTTCTCGGATGTACGCTTCAATATTAGCCCCGTACCGATCTACTCGCAGCATTTCAACCCTTCTCTTTATCTGCTCCTGAAACTCCCATCCAAACTCTAGAGCGTCCTAGTCTTCACCGCTCCAACCCAATCCCACACCAAGGCCCTTCCCCACCCAGGAACATCTGCATCCTCACCTCTTACAACTCTTTCTTCTCCGATTCCTGAGGCCCATTATACCCGCCTCGGCCGCACATCCTGACTGCGTCTTCCTCGTTTCTCTTCTTAGCGCGCTGAGCTCGTCTGAGCATGCTGCATCGTGTGGCGGTAGACTGGTGGGAGAATGTGGTGGGTTGGGGTTCAAAGGTTAATCGAGATGATGAGACTGGTGTGATTGGGGACGAGACGGAGGTTTGGAGAGATGGAGGAAGATAGCGAGGATGCTCGACGATGACGCCGTCTGCTCGTTGTACTGCGCGGAACGCCTTGAGGTTCCTGGATCGTGACGAGAAAGTGGCGGGAAGGGTTATTGCTATGGAGAGAGATGCTGATGGCGGTATGTTGATCTCGGTCGAAGGAGCAGGTATTGGGATAGACATAGTTGTGGTATGAGGAGCCTTCATGTCGAGTCGAATTGGGATGGGATGGTTTGATATTGTAAGTGAAGTATTTAAGAAAAGGCGACAGTCTGTGGAAATTCTTATTCCCTCGTCTCGGGATTCTTCGTAGATGGTAATGCTTGATGATGAGTAGCAGATATCAATAGTCACGACTCGTCCTACCTTTATGTATACCTAAACACATACCTACTCTGCGTCGCCAACCTACACACTCATCATCTTCCAAAGGCCTGGACCTCCAACAACAGCGAGGCGTACGACGTAGGTAGTGAGCATACCGCTGCAGCTGGACATATACACTTCTAGACTCCCATCACATTCACTTTACAGCACACACGCCCCTGTCATCCAGGTGCACGTATAAGGCTGAGCGCGCAGCGCGTCGCGCAAAGCCGCTGCCTGTCACGTACCTGCATAGAACGACATCATCTCACTTCTTGAGTCAGAAGGGAGATGTTCTAGACTCCGTGCCTGCGCTTTGGACGTGGGATACGCGATGTGGGATGTGGGTGGTGAGGGATGGCGTAGAGCTGAAGTGCACAGCCTGAGGCGCACTTAGCGCCACCGACATCATGCGGGAGGCTTGGATAAACGTTGTGAGTATTCTTGGGGCACAGAGAACTGGTGTTTGGATGCAGGGCGAGGGTCTGGACTCTGGACCATGCCTGCACAGGGGAGAGAGCGGTGTAGTTCGACGAAGCTTGAGATGGTGGTGATGTCATGGTTCGTTTCTTTGGCGTTGCGTATGCTGTTCCGCTTTAACGTCGGGCTGGAGCGTGCAATGGAAGACTCATCGCGACTGTCGTGAAATATACTGCTAGTAGCATATGCTATTCGCGTGTCGAAGGTTTGAAGCTGCTGTCACGAGCTTACGCCAGGGTCTAGATGACGTCTGTGGGTCGTGACACAAGGAGCGGATCCGTTCTCCACACAACAATGACCGCATCTCCAAACCCCGCGTTTACTGGCTACATCTTGCGATGATGTGCTCCTGGGTATGAACATGGTAGCTTCGCTGTACTCGAGCCCACAAAACCTTTAACCCGACACCATGACTTACGTCTACAACTCGCAGCTAGTAAGTATGCAATGGGCGTACAAAGCGAAATGGCCTCGTACAAGACCTTGCTAACTTTAATCCCAAGGACGCGTTCACCATCTATCATGTTGCACGCGAGGATACAGCCCCCAGTAGTGCCATCGGGCCTGCCTTACCAGCCCTCGGTCATGCCACCAGCGGCGCGGCCGGTACAGCTATCTCGAAGCTCCTGACGTACCCGCTCGACCTCGTAGTCACCCGCCTTCAAGTACAGAAGCACTTTCAGACGGATGATAAAGACGCAGACTACAAGAGTGTTGGTGATGCTGTACAAAAGATCTACAACCAAGAGGGAGGCATCAAAGCTTTCTACAGCGGTGTGCTACCGGAAACGTTCAAAGGCGTCGCGGACAGCTTCCTCTTCTTCCTGGCGTACACGTACATACGGCAGAAGAGACTGACATCGCGGCAATCGCGAGACCTCTCTGTGCTGGATGAGATAGGCGTTGGAGTCTTAGCCGGCGCATTCTCCAAGTTCTTCACCACACCCGTCCAGAACATCGTCACCAGGAAGCAGACGGCTGCCATGATCGCGGCACGCGACCCAACATCTTCGCTCTCCCCAGAGCTGAGCGCAAAAGATGTCGCGCTACAAATCAGGCATGAGAAGGGTCTGCAGGGATTTTGGTCAGGCTACTCGGCCAGTTTGATCTTGACCCTAAACCCATCCATCACATTTCTGCTGCATAGGATACTTCTACGACTGGCAGTTCCAAAGTCCCGTCGCTCGAATCCTGGCGCCTGTCTCACCTTCTTGTTAGCGGCTCTCAGCAAAGCCATGGCCTCGACGGTGACATATCCCTTCTCTCTTGCTAAGACTCGGGCCCAGGTCTCCTCCCAAAAGCCATCGCAGATCTCCGGACCTACCTCCGAGAGTGAGAAACCGGCAGACGCCCTAGAGCCACTGGTCCATTCCCAAGCTCGCTCCAAGGCTCTACGGGCTACGCAGCGGACGGTCTTCAGCACCATCATTCGCATTGCCAAGACAGAAGGACTGTTGGCTCTCTACCAGGGTCTTGGGGCAGAGGTATTGAAGGGCTTCTTCTCGCATGGCATCACGATGCTCATGAAGGATCGCATTCACGCTTCCATCATCAACCTGTACTACCTTGTTCTGAAGGCGCTTCAGAAGTACCCTAGTCCCGAAGAACTCGCGAACATTGCCTCCGACCAGGCCAAGGGCGCCTACGAACAGAGCAAGGAGCAGGTGGGTGACGCGTATTCCAGGACGGTCGAAGTGGCAGAGTCTGCATCAGCAAATGTGCAGAGTGCCCTTGCGAACGGCCGTGAACAGGCGAGCGATCTGTTTGAGAAGGGCAAGGACGCTGCGAGCAATGCGTCACAGCAGGCAAAGGATACAGTGCTCGGTGCAGACGTGAAGGATGTCAACGGTGGAGAAGACTAAGTGTGCACATGCCTCTTTATAATCAAGGGGTGGCAAGCTTTCTCATTTTGAGCATTCTTGGGTTCAAGCGTGTCCGCTGTACATATTAATATTGGACCTATATCTCGAGCCGGCAAATTGGATGATTGTCGCGGTCGCATTCTGAGGCGTTTCAGGTAGGACCCCGAAAATGATATCTCGACATGTACGCGAATGTAACTTGTGGAGGCATGGTCATATGAGCTACGTGAGGCTCTTTGTTCGATGTATACCTGATGTACGGAGGTGTTGCCAATATATATGGGCCGCCCCACTAGCGCCAAACTGGAGGAACATCAAAACTCACAGCCTACGGAACTTTATATAAAGATAACGCAGCAACAACTAGGCCTAAAATATTAAAATTTATATAGAAATACTTCTAAAGTTAAGAAGAATCTAGCTATAGTAAATTTAAACAATATTTAGTACGTTGTTGTGAGGTATGCTGGACTTTCGACGCTAGCCTTTCGAGACTTGCTTACGTGAGCGGCCCATTTATATTGGCAACACCTCCGTACTATAGCCCGTTCGTGCAATTGATGTGAGGCGTCATGTGGAGGTGGCTGAAGCCCCCGTCACATGTTGGTCGAGACACTAGCGCAACCGGGCCAACCACCCCAGTCGCCCCAAATCTAGAGGGCTGGTCACTAAACAACACCATCACAGCAACCACCGCGGCGCCCGCTCGACACCCCCCGGATCCAGGACTACTAACCCGCACAGCAAGACAAAGATATTATTACGGCGACAGAGGGGGGTTCAAGAGCCATCCGGCAAATTACGACCGTCGCTAGGCGCATGACTGCCCGCAACACCGCATGCACCGCGACCGCGACTGAAACAGCGCGAGCAAAGAAGGGAGCGACGACCACGACCCCTCACCGCACATTTCCCGGACACCGGCCTGTAGCCCAACTTTTGGACTCACCTTGGAACTCATCTGCGAATACTATTGATATTGTGGACGCCCTCGCCCCGCCTCGCGACAACTAAACAGCGCCTTCTCCTGAATTCGGCACAGCAACCGCACCTCTGCTGCCATGGCGATAGACGACGCACCTTCGTCGCCTCCGAACGGTGGCTGGAGCAGCATGTCGGAAGAGCTCGCATACTACAAGTCGCAGTACGAGACGCTCGAAGTCGAGCTGCAGGAGTTCCAGGCCTCCAGCAAGGAGCTCGAGGCGGAGCTAGAGAAGGACGTCGAGGAAAGCGAAAAACGGGAAAGAAGATTGCAAGAAAAGGTAGAGGGGCTTGGCTTCGAAGTAGGCGAATGGAAGGTGGGTGCCCCTGATCTTGGGGCTCCTGCAATGTAGCAGGCCTCGTCTACGTCACTCTTGGAATACTGACACAAGTGCAGACAAAATACAAGCAAAGTAAAACGGAGGCTAATAATGCCCAAAACACCCTCCAAAAGGAAATCACCGTCCTCCGCGACTCACAGAGATCACTGCAGATGAAACTCCGAGACATTGAAGTGCAGAATGATGATTTTGAACGCCAGGCGCGCAACCAAAGTTCATCGTTGGAGGATCTTGAAACCAAGTATAATGTCGCTATTGAGCGGACAGTGATGCTGGAAGAAGAAATGAAAATCGGCGAGCAGGAAAGAGAGACGCTGAGGATCGAGACGCAGCGGCTACGTGACGAGCTCTCGGACTTGAGAATCGAGGCGGAGATCGTGCAAGAGAAGTTGCGGATAGCTGAGCAGACCATCGAGAGACACCATCAACGCAAGACCTCTCAGCTGCTGGCTGGCGACTCGTTGCGTCCCCGCTCACCAGTCTCAGATACCGCCACATCTGCCACTACCTTGTCCTCTCCAACCACAGCGTCCACCCCACCCCACTCGAAAGCAGACGCCCTGCGCACAGATGCTACTCCGCCCTCTCCACCGTTGTCGGACGCCTCTGTCACAGCGAAGCCCGTGCCCTCCACGCCCATGCCTCTCCGCAAAGGATCGATCGCGCTCGACCCCGCCACGACACCGAGACCTGGGCTTTATCAATCACGGCCGCCGCGACATTCTCGAGGTCCGAGCATACCCATGTCAACGAAGAGCGGAACAAACGGCCGTGCAACGCCTTCTATCCGAACTACAGCGCCGGCGCAGAAAGGGCCCAGGCCTAGTATGGGAGGCAATAATCCTGCTCCCAGTCTACCAAGGTCTGGTTCCTTGTACCAGATTCGAGGGCTGATTGGCAAGATGCAGAAGCTCGAAGAGCGCGTGTACTCAGCCCGATCGAAGCTCCCTGCGCCGACGACCACTCCCCCACGAGCGAGTCCCCGGAATGGCAGCGCGCTTGGCCATCACATACCGAATACGGTGACGGTACGCAGCACCAGGAAACGTGCATCAGCAGCCTCAAACGCCTCATCTATCAATGTTTTGAACGAGTCTGGCGTCAGTCGGCTCTCATTCGGCATACCGTCTGGTTCGGGAGACGCAGGCGGGAGCCGGCCCAGCAGCCGCGCGTCAATAGCGTCACAGCAGAGGCCCGGCAGCAGGAGCAGCATACGGACGCCACTGGGACACTACTCGAGCTCGTCCATCAGCGGGGTGGAAGGCCGGCTCCCACGCCCGCGGAGCTCGATGAGCGGACAATCTGGCGGACACGGTCACTCTCAGTCGATGTCGCTATCGGGCTCGCTGAGGGGGAGGGAGCGGGAGCACGACACGGACAATCTTAGTGATGGCAGCAACACTGCGACACCGCTGGCCAGGCGGATGACGCTGGATAAGTCGGGCATTCCGACACCGAGCGGGCTGCCAAGACGACAGAGCGCGGGGCGGAGAACGAGCACTGGGTTGGATGGCGACATGGGACCTCCTCCTGTCCGGCCGCGCAAGATGAGTGAGATTGGAGAGACGTGGTGATCAATTGGAGCTGTCCGTCTCGGCGTATCTATATACTTTGGCGTCTCATCTCAGCACTTTCTTTTCTTGGTATTTATCGTTCGCACTGGGATATACCATTCGGCTATTGGCATGGGCTTGGAGTTGGGGGTGGTTTGGGCTGATGAATGAGAATGGCACACGGGTTGCAGGTACTAGCTACCGACCTAGCCCTATGGCTGACATTGATTGACATGCGCCGATTGACGTTAGGAGGCAGTAGCGGATTGGACCTTGAGTTTGGAAGGGAGGCATGGTTGGGGAAGGGAAAGTTGGTCATTATTGGCCTTGCACATTGCACATACGATATCTTTTCATTTGTAGATGTAGAGATGAGTAGCTGGGGAAGAGAGAAGAAGGAAGGAAGTGGGAATTGATAATTTGATATGCATGGATGGACTCGGATTACTGCGTGAAGTGAAGTATGGAATTGGCATGGATACATTGAGTGACTATTCTAGCGATCGTATCCATGGCCAAGTCGAATTGTCCAGTTAAGCAAAACTACCATGATCATTGGATCAGAGAAATAGAGACACCAAGATCTACAAAACGATCAGATAGCAAAGCACGGACACGGTTTGGTGTTGCTCGGCCTCGAGCGTTTCCGAGTCCATATGATGAAAAAATCGTACGATTTCCCCAGCTTTTTCTGCGATGGGTCGGTCCGCTGGCCTGGATGCCGGAACATACATGGATGGGCAGAGCGGTGTAGAGTGCGATCGGAAAGAGCGTGCGTGCTTACGCCGAGTTTGTGATTCCGATTCTTTGATGCAGGTGGTGCAGAGGTAGGTATAAGTTTCGGTGCGGTTGCGATGCTACCTACCTAGGGTATGTCTGCACGACTCGCTGCTCGGGATACCGGTAGAGGGACGAGGTTTTCTCCCGACGAGGACCGATGCGATCCTCCGAAGCGCCTTACCGGTATTTTGCACGCGTGCTTTTTTTCTGCATCTATCCAGTGTTCGCTCCCCGATACCCTACCCAGGTAGCGCCACAGATACTGTGGGTATCGGATTGCATGCATGACATAACGAGCTCTGTACTTTCCCGAGACGCAGTAAGGTCGCTCATCTCATGGCGTCTAGTATCTACAGTCTAGGGCATATTGGATAGACTATGGATGCGTGAGAACAGAGCGTGGATGTGAGTGCCGGGTCTCCGCTCACGCCTCACGGCACGCCTCTCGGAGTCCGCCAGAGACCGCGGCTCCCGTCCAATCATACTCGAGCCAGACGCTGGACTCTGGCTGGGCGAAAAGGTAAAGTCCAGGAACGCGTGCAGGCCGGTGGAGGAAGAGGTTATTTTGGGCGTCGGAGCAATCGAGTGTGGCTGCAGGGACCGGCGGATGCTGATGTGACGATGGGCTTGGGAAGCCGAGGGCAGATTTTGATAGACGACCACAGACTGCAGAGTGCCGTACCCATCTCGAGGGCGAAGGGAAGCATGCCACAGACTAGACGGGAGGTTCAGGGTCTGCTATCTGCTGCTGAGGCGTGGAGCAGTCCCAACGCGGGCGTGTTGGCGGGCTAATGCGCACATCGCTCAACAACTCCCAGCGAAGTTCGACGTCCACGGTGCTCCAGGGCAGCCATGTCGGGCAATCTACTCTACAGTGCGGCGTCGCAAGCTGGGTGCTGCTGGGCTACAAGTAAAGTAGATGTAGTAATGTACAAGTCGTCGAGTCTGCACCCCAGACGCGCATCTTCCGCTACAGCGTGCTGCTTGTATGACCACCACGATCGGCTTCCGGACTCCAGCGCTGTGCCTGGCGGGAGGATGCACGGAGGTTTCGGCGACATTTGGGGGGGAGTTTGGGGCCTCTGACGGGCGCCAGGCCTTGCCCGGTTCGGCATCGTTGGCGATGCTTTGCCCGGGCCTCAGCTCAACAGCTCGGAATGAGCTTGGGGCAGCCCGCCGCCTCCCCAGTAGAGTAGAGACAAATTAATACTGGGCAGCCCGCCCTCCCGCACGCATCTCACGCTGCCCTCCGGTGCTCACACGTCCCATATTATACCCCGTCGTTCCCCCCTCACACATATCCATTCCTTCCGTTCGTCGTGTGTGCGTTTCCGCGTTGGAACTTTTGGATGCGCAGGTACAGATACAGCTTCGCCCGCTGATCGCAGCTGCCCCCGGCCTATAGATTTTTACCTACTACTAATATCCCCTCGCCGACACCTCCCACCGGCCCTTTTCGCCCTCTGTCTAGAACAATCACGCGCCCCGGCTCGGTGCTGCAATTGCTGTCTGCCTGTGTCTGCTGCGTCACTGCGCCCGCTGCTCACGCTCCCCGACGCCCGTGGGCAGAAAACTGAGTCTCCCAACGTCTGTCTGCTCCCGCCCGCCTTCTCTGCTCCCCACACCTCGCCCCCCTGCATGGGACTCTCGACAGACACAATGGCCGGAGCAACTAAATCTGGCGTCAATGGACACTCCAATGGCGCCCCGAGCTCCGCTGCGGCGAAATACAACCTGCCCGCTCACTTCATCGGCGGCAGCCATCTCGAGGCCGCGCCGCCGAGCAAGGTCAAGGAATTCGTGACGGCCCACGACGGGCACACAGTAATTACAAATGTGAGAGCAGCCAATTCTGCAGCTGCTGGGCATTCCGGCGGTTTTCGAGGGGTGTGTGATTGCTGACCGGGCGTGAATCCTGCAGGTGCTCATTGCAAACAACGGCATCGCCGCGGTCAAGGAGATCCGATCGGTGCGGAAGTGGGCATACGAGACCTTTGGCGATGAGCGGGCCATCCAATTCACCGTCATGGCGACGCCCGAGGATCTCCAGGCGAATGCCGAGTACATTCGCATGGCGGACCAGTATGTTGAGGTGCGTAGACAGCCGTGCCGTGAGCGCGGGGCTTGGCTGACGGGTGCTTGCAGGTACCAGGAGGCACCAACAACAACAACTACGCAAACGTCGAGCTTATCGTCGATGTTGCGGAGCGCATGGATGTGCACGCCGTGTGGGCAGGATGGTATGTTGGGATGCAAAGACCTGGAGGGTCGACTTTTCGCTGACTGAGATGCTCAGGGGCCATGCTTCGGAGAACCCCAAACTGCCCGAGTCGCTCGCCGCGTCACCCAAGAAGATCGTTTTCATCGGTCCCCCCGGATCCGCTATGCGGTCGCTGGGTGACAAAATCTCCTCCACAATCGTTGCACAGCACGCCAAGGTGCCATGCATCCCGTGGTCAGGAGAGGGTGTGGACGAGGTCCAGGTCGACAAGCATGGCATTGTCACAGTCGCGGACGACATCTACGACAAGGGTTGCACAAAGTCACCTGAAGAGGGGCTTGAAAAAGCCAAAATCATTGGATTCCCCGTCATGGTGAAGGCTTCGGAAGGTGGTGGTGGCAAGGGTATCCGCAAGGTTGAGCGCGAGGAAGACTTTGAGCGCCTGTACCGAGAGGCTGCGTCGGAAATCCCGGGATCCCCCATCTTCATCATGAAGCTGGCTGGAAGCGCACGGCATTTGGAGGTGCAACTGCTCGCCGATCAGTACGGCAACAACATCTCCCTATTCGGCCGTGACTGCTCGGTGCAGCGACGACACCAGAAGATCATCGAAGAGGCGCCAGTAACAGTCGCCAGCCCGAAGACCTTCCGTGAGATGGAGAAGGCTGCTGTCTCGCTAGGCAGGCTCGTCGGATACGTCTCAGCCGGTACCGTCGAATACCTCTACTCGCACGCTGACGACAAGTTCTACTTCTTGGAGTTGAACCCGCGTCTGCAGGTCGAGCATCCTACAACTGAAATGGTCACTGGCGTTAATCTCCCAGCTGCCCAGCTTCAGATTGCCATGGGTCTGCCGCTGCACCGCATTCGGGACATCCGATTGCTGTATGGCGCTGACCCCCACACTGGCACTGCGATCGACTTCGACTTCTCCAAAGAGGGCAGCGCGCAGAACCAGCGACGGCCGACGCCCAAGGGCCACACTACCGCCTGCCGTATCACTTCGGAAGATCCTGACGAGGGCTTCAAGCCTTCCGGCGGTACTCTGCAGGATCTCAACTTCAGGAGTAGCTCCAACGTCTGGGGTTATTTCTCCGTCGGTACCGCTGGTGGTATCCACAGTTATTCTGATTCCCAGTTCGGTCACATCTTTGCTTACGGCGAGAACCGACAAGCATCGCGGAAACACATGGTTGTTGCGCTCAAGGAGCTGAGCATTCGTGGTGATTTCCGAACGACTGTCGAGTACCTCATCAAGCTTTTGGAGACCCCGGCCTTCGAAGACAACACAATCACAACAGGCTGGCTCGACGAGCTGATCTCCAAGAAGCTGACGGCTGAGAGACCTGATCCGATGGTTGCTGTTGTCTGCGGTGCTGTCACGAAAGCTCACATTGCAAGCGAAGCCTGCATCCACGAATACAGGACGAGTTTGGAGAAGGGCCAAGTTCCCAGCAAGGAGGTGCTCAAGACTGTCTTCCCCATCGACTTCATCTACGAGGGCTTCCGTTACAAGTTCACTGCAACACGCTCAAGCATCGACAGCTTCACCCTTTTCATCAACGGATCAAAATGCTCCGTCGGTGTAAGGGCGCTCGCAGACGGTGGTCTGTTGATCCTGCTCAGCGGAAAGTCCCACAACGCCTACTGGAAAGAGGAGGTTGGCGCCACCCGTCTGTCCATTGATGGCAAGACCTGCTTGCTGGAACAAGAGAACGACCCTACTCAGCTCCGCACGCCTTCACCCGGTAAGCTCGTCAAATTTACCGTGGAGAACGGCGATCACATCAAGAAGGGACAGGCTTTCGCCGAAGTGGAGGTCATGAAGATGTACATGCCTCTCATTGCCCAAGAAGACGGCATCGTAAACCTCATCAAGCAACCGGGAGCTGTCCTTGAAGCAGGTGACATTCTGGGTATACTCGCCTTGGACGATCCCTCGAAGGTCAAGTCGGCCCAGCCGTTCTTGGGCATGCTTCCAGACCTTGGCCCTCCTCAGGTCATGGGCAACAAGCCGCCACAGAGGTTCGCCTATCTTTCCAATATCCTGCAGCACATCCTGCAGGGTTTCGACAACCAAGTCATCATGCAGAGCACTCTCCAGGAGCTCGTGGAGGTTCTTCGCGACCAAGAACTTCCTTATGGCGAATGGAATGCGCAAGCTTCGGCCCTGCATTCCCGCATGCCTCAGAAACTTGACACTATTCTCTCGCAGCTCGTCGAGAAAGCACAAAGCCGCAAGCTAGAATTCCCTGCCAAGCAGCTCAACAAAGCCTTTCAGCGCTTCCTCGATGAGAATGTTCAAAAGGGCGATGCTGAGTTGCTCAAGGGTGCGTTGGCTCCTCTTACCGATGTCATCTCCCGCTACTCGGAGGGTCTCAAGGCCCATGAGTATGCTGTGATGATCAAGTATCTTGAGATGTACTGGGCGATTGAGCACCTCTTCTCATCGCGTACTTCGAGAGATGAGGAGGTCGTTCTCAAGCTCCGTGACGAGAACCGCGACAACGTTACCAACATCGTTCACACCGTACTCTCTCACACTCGCGTGACGGCCAAGAACAACCTTGTCATTGCCATCTTGGATCTCTACCGCCCGAATAGACCTGGTGCCGGAAACGTCGCCAAATATTTCAAGGGTGCCCTCAAGAAATTGACCGAGCTAGAGTCAAGACAGACCGCCAAGGTCTCGCTCAAGGCTCGCGAGGTCCTCATCCAATGTGCGATGCCTTCTCTCGAGGAGCGCACATCCCAGATGGAGCACATTCTTCGATCATCCGTTGTCGAGTCTCGATACGGAGAGAGCGGATGGGATCACCGGGAGCCTAACTTCGATGTCATCAAGGATGTCGTTGACTCGCATTTCACCGTATTCGATGTCTTGCCTCAGTTCTTCATCCACACTGACCCATGGGTTGCACTTGCTGCGTTGGAAGTGTACACTCGACGCGCATATCGTGCGTACCAGCTCAAGGACATCCAATACCACACCGATACTGAGCAAGCATACATGCTTTCTTGGGACTTCATCCTTCGAAAGGTCGGAGCTCAAGAGTATGGTCTCCCGATCGAATCGTCACAGCCGTCCACACCAGGCACCCCGGCATTCGAGCGGCCACCGCGTATCAATTCGCTCAGCGACATGTCCTTCTTGAACTCTCGCATTGAATCTGAGCCTATGCGCAAGGGCGTTGTCATTCCGGTAGAGTACTTGGACGACGTTGACGAGCTGTTCCAGCGTGCGCTCGACGTCTTCCCAAGCTACGGATCCAAGAAGGGTGTGACTTTGAAGGAGGGTCTGACTAGGTCACGTACGCCAGCTCCGTTGAGTACCGATTCGAAGATCAGCGATGAGTTCACGGGTGTTCTCAATGTTGCTGTTCGGGATGCCGAGAGCTTTGATGATAAGGAGATACTCGAGCGTATCCACCCGATTGTCAACGAATACAAGGATGAACTCGCCAACCGCCGTATCCGTCGCCTGACGTTCATCTGCGGTCACAAGGATGGAACCTACCCTGGCTACTACACTTTCCGCGGTCCCAGCTACGCAGAGGACGACAGTATTCGTCACGTCGAACCCGCTCTTGCCTTCCAGCTTGAGCTTGGGCGTCTGTCCAAGTTCAACATCAAGCCAGTTTTCACTGAGAACCGGAATATCCACATCTACGAGGCTGTTGGCAAGGGTGCTGAAAGCGACAAGCGCTACTTCTTGAGGGCTGTTGTCCGTCCGGGCAGGCTTCGGGAGGACATCCCCACGGTCGAGTACATGATCTCGGAGACTGACAGGTTGATGACTGACATCTTGGATGCTTTGGAGATTGTCGGCACAAACCAGGCCGACATGAACCACATCTTCATCAACTTCTCCCACGTCTTCCCGCTTACTGCACCAGAGGTCGAGGAGGCGATTGGTGGTTTCTTGGAACGATTTGGTCGACGACTTTGGCGTCTCCGCGTCACTGGCGCTGAGATCCGCATCATTGTCACCGACCCCCAAACTGGCTCGCCTTACCCGCTCCGCGTGATCATCACCAATACATCTGGCTACGTCATCAACGTGGACTTGTACTCCGAGCGCAAGTCGGAGAACAGCCCGAAGTGGGTCTTCCACAGCATCGGTGGCACAAGCAAGATTGGCTCGTTGCATCTGCAGCCAGTGTCCACGCCTTATCCAACGAAGGGTGCTCTCCAGCCCAAGAGATACAAGGCTCATCTTATGGGCACTCAATACGTCTATGACTTCCCGGAGCTTTTCAGGCAAGCTACTGAGAACAGCTGGCACGCCGCTGTGGCCAAGCACCCGTACTTGCGCGAGAAGCAGCCTCCTAGGGGCGAGTGCATTGAGTACTACGAGCTGGTTCTTGATGACAATGGCGACCTTGCTGAGGTGAACCGTGACCATGGATCAAACACCATCGGTATGGTCGGTTGGATCGTCACTGCAAAGACTCCAGAGTATCCTCGTGGCCGTCGTTTCATCATCATTGCCAACGACATTACCTTTAAGATTGGTTCTTTCGGACCGCAGGAAGATCACTTCTTCCACAAGTGCTCTGAGATGGCTCGCAGGTTGGGCATTCCCCGAATTTACCTCTCTGCCAACTCTGGTGCCCGTATCGGTCTCGCCGAGGAGCTCATCCCGCATTTCTCGGTTGCGTGGAAAGACGTCAAGAAGCCCGAGGCTGGCTTCGATTACCTCTACCTAACGCCTGAGAAGTACGAGCGCTTTGTTGACGGCAAGCGCCAGGATGTCATCTGCGAGAAGGTCGAAGAAGGTGGTGAAAAGCGCTACAAGATCACAACCATCATCGGCGCTGAGGATGGTCTCGGTGTTGAGTCTCTCCGTGGCTCCGGTTTGATCGCTGGTGAGACGTCGCGCGCGTATGAGGATATCTTCACCATCACTTTGGTCACTTGCCGATCAGTCGGTATGTTTCTCCATGTCACTATCATGACTACATTACTAATGATTCTCAGGTATCGGTGCTTACCTTGTCCGTCTCGGCCAGCGTGCTATCCAGATCGAAGGCCAGCCCATCATCCTTACCGGTGCCCAGGCTATCAACAAGCTGCTCGGACGTGAAGTGTACACTTCCAACTTGCAGCTCGGTGGCACCCAAATCATGTACAGGAACGGTGTCTCGCACATGACTGCTGATGACGACTTCGAGGGTGTCTCTAAGATCGTCAAGTGGATGTCGTATGTCCCAGACAAGAAGGGCAACCCCATTCCGGTCTCCCCCACTGCTGACGAGTGGGATCGTGATGTCACCTTCTATCCTCCTGGCAAGTCTGCCTATGATGTCAGGCACCTGATCGCAGGGAAGGAGGATGAGGAGGGCTTCCAGTCTGGTCTCTTCGACCGTGGCTCCTTCGAGGAAGCCCTCGGCGGATGGGCCAAGACTGTCGTTGTTGGTCGCGCTCGCCTTGGTGGTATCCCGATCGGTGTCATCGGTGTTGAGACTCGCTCTGTCGAGAACGTCACACCTGCCGATCCTGCCAACCCCGACTCCATCGAGCAAGTCACTTCGGAAGCCGGTGGTGTGTGGTACCCCAACTCTGCCTTCAAGACCGCCCAGGCCATCAACGACTTCAACAACGGTGAGCAGCTGCCGCTGATGATTCTTGCCAATTGGCGTGGTTTCTCTGGTGGTCAGCGCGACATGTACTTTGAGGTTCTCAAGTACGGTTCGTACATTGTCGACGCGCTCGTCAAGTACGAACAGCCTGTCTTCGTGTACATTCCTCCCTTTGGCGAACTCCGTGGTGGCTCCTGGGTCGTCGTCGACCCGACCATCAACCCGCAATACATGGAGATGTATGCCGACGAGGATTCGCGCGGTGGTGTCCTCGAACCCGAGGGTATCGTTGGCATCAAGTACCGTAGGGATCGCCAGCTCGAGACCATGGCGCGTCTCGACCCAACGTACGGCAACCTGAAGCGCAGGCTCAACGACCCTTCGACATCAAAGGAGGACATGCAAGTCATCCGCACCCAGATGACGGAGCGCGAGCAGCACCTGCTGCCCATCTACGGCCAGATCTCGCTGCAATTCGCGGATCTACACGACCGCTCCGGCCGCATGCAGGCCAAGGGCGTCATCCGCTCATCCCTCCGCTGGCAAAACGCTCGGCGCTTCTTCTACTGGCGTCTGCGCCGCCGCCTCAACGAAGAGTACATCCTCAAGCGCATGGCGTCTGCCGCCGCGCCTTCGCAAGAAAACGCGAAAGCGGACACGGCGACGCGCGCGCGCGGCCTCGAGTTGCTCAAAGCCTGGAGCAATATCGCGAAATTCGAAAACGACGATATGAGTGTTGCCACGTGGTACGAGGAGAACCGCAAGATGGTGCATGAGCGCGTGGAGATTCTGCGCAAGGAGGGCGTGGCGATGGAGGTGGTGGGGTTGTTGCGCAAGGATAGGGAGGGTGGGCTTAAGGGTGTTGTCCAGATGTTGGCTACGCTGCCGACGGGAGAGAAGGAGGAGCTTGTGAGGATGTTGACGAAGGCGTAGAAGAACAAGTGTGGAAGGAGAAAGGAGAGAGTCTGGGATAGATGGGAGAAGGAAAGCAAAAGAGGAAGGAAGAGAAGGGGAGGGAAGAGGGTGTACGATAGAGGACTAGGATAACTTTTTTCGAGGGCTCTTTGTTCTTGTGTCTGTTAGCGCCTTGTTTTGTTTACGTGGTATGATTTGGTTTTTTGTGGGGTGCGAATTTGGGTGTTTGGGGTTGGTAGATTTTAGATTTCGAATTCGATTGCTCATTTATACGTTCTTGAGATGTGTATCACGGGGGTCGTCAAGTGATGCTTGGGTTGCGATGGTGTATGTGCATGGGTGTGGTTGATAGTGTTGATGGACTCAGGTGGTGTGTGTGGAGAGGAGGTACGTTGCTGGGTGGTGAGGTAGGTCGGTTGCTGGTAGCTGGTTGCTGGTAGCTGGACGAGATTGGGATGTTGGTGGTTTAGCTTGACGTTGTGTGTGGACGTGGGTTTGTTGGTCGATGGCGCTGATGTTGATGCTGAGGGGTTGAACTCTGGGCTCGTGAATCGTGCTTGATGATCCAGGTCTTTTGATGTAGAGCGTCGTGTGGGTTGGTTTGAAGGAGTGGAGGTGCAGTTGGAGGTGGTGTTGAAGTTTGGCAAATCATGAAAGTGTCTTTTTGTATGTACGATGAGCTGATTCCTTTTTTTTTTTCGAGAGGAAAACACCAAGTACCTTTATCAAACCCCTCTCCATACTGTCATACATTACATTGTTATAGGGTATAGTAAAGCCTAGTAAAACCTTTTGGGTATAGGCTGTGTGTAGATGCTAATCTGAGGGAGTAGTCCTGGAGTAAGACCAGCTTATTTGTGAGTGGGGAGAGGAGAGTAGAATGGAGTGGATAGTCGAGAAGGAGTATGGATTACAGATGGGCTGTAGATACTTTGGCATATGTGTGGGCTGGCTCTGCTCTGGACTGGACTGCAAGGTTCGGTGGAAACGATAGGTGTGTGTACCTGTGCTGGGCGTTGGATGGTGGGGAGAAGATGGGGAAAACGGGAGGTTGATACGGGTGCAGTGCTGGACATGAGCCGGAGCTGGGATTTGCGAGGCTTTTGCGAGAGGTAGGAAACCCATGGCGAGGTTACAGACTAAGGCTTGAACATCAGGCTTCTAATAAATACACATGTAGTAGATGGATTAAAAGCTTGTAGACACAAGAAAGATAGCAAGAAAAACTGTCCTGAAGCCTGATCCTTATCGCTGCACCTGTTTATGTTGTACTCCTGAAAGTATCGCTCCTGAAAAGGCAATGTGGACCGCGATGTGAGTCGCCAGATTCGTGAACTCATGTAACCGAAGCTGAAGCTTTTGAAGTTGGAGTGGAGATCCGAGAAAGCAAGTTGTATGAATGAAAAGAACCGGGGAAGATGTATGAAGAAAGCGCTGGTATATGCTGGTGCGGGCTCCAGAGTCGACTTCTCATAGAGGTTCAGAATCCGAGTCTTTATTTCCAGGTGCGCTCATCAGACGGAGAGAACACCCCTTAGAGAATTGTGCTAGTGCGTCTACATTCCGGCTCATTCTGTAGAAGGTGCGCTTGAAACCACCTTCCGCTTGGTTGCTCTACAACGCCGAGGGGTGTTATTCTTCCGCACGCGCCGCAGCTCCCAAGAGGTTTGCTGAGTGCAGCATGGACATAATGGGAGGTCCAAGTCCCTGCTTTCGTTCTCGGTTTCGTAAGAAAATACCGTTGAGCAGCCTTCGCATTCCCACTGCCGGGCGTTGGATTGACGGGTCGCCACAGCCGGATCTGGCGGATTGAATAGATATGATGCGGCCTCAGGAATTTCATTCATCCGCTTGATGGACTCTTCAAATTTCTCTGCCGTCTGGAGAGTATTGATCATATGTTTGAACTCATCAACCACTACCTTGCGACATAACCCTTGAGCTTTTTCTCCAAAGACTTCCCTTGCATCGAGAACACGTTGAATCATGGCTACGACTTCATCGTCTTCGGACTTGCTGCAGTACATCCTTGACGCTGTGGTGAATTTCTCAGCACTGCGTTCCGAGAGACCATCGATTTCGAAGAGCTCATTCCAGCCATGCACTATCGCATGAAACAATAGATCGGAGACCTTCAGTTTATCGCTGCTCTCTTGTAGGTTGCGGTATTCCCCGGTGTAGCAGAAGCGTAATGCGGCTCTTAGAGGCTCTACAGCTGTTTCACTTCCGACGTCGATCTCCAAGACTGGCTGTCCAAAGAGTGAGTGAGTTCAGAACGAAAGAACTGGTGAGTTCCCTTACCTGAGTGTCGGTGTCCATCTCGCTCTTGAACCAGACAGACTTGGAAGAGAGAACAGCTCCATGGGCTTTGATGTCGGCAAATTCGGTTGTCACTGTGACGTCTGCGATATACGATGACTCGAAGAGCCTAGTGTATGTCATTAGGCAAGAAGAATGTGAAGTTGGGGACTCTCACTCTAGCAGCCATTCTTTGGATGGTGTCCGTTTTCCTCGCTGCTCTGTATCCCTGGAGTTGGTCGCCATGCTTTCGTGTTTGTATGACGGTATGAGATTATTGATAGATTGAGCGGCTTTGAGTGGAAGGGAGATGGAGGATGAAGTGGGTTGAAAGAAGACTGAGCAAGCCTTTATACGGAAGGTACAAGACTTTCTCCCCTCGAGCTAGTAGCGATTGATTAGGATTCGTTTTAGGCAGCGACAGAGGTGAGAGAGTGAGAAATTGGTCAAGGAAAGTACTCAAGTACACCAGACGTCCATGCCCACCTTAGTAGCCGATGTATGGGTATTCTTCACCGCAGTGGAACAAGTGAGCAGATTGTTGAAGTTCCAAAAGGCTTCATCAGCCTGTGAATAATCCAATGCAATTCGTCAAAGCTCCTAATGCACAACCCGCGAGATCGCCAAAGCCCTCATCGCTCTTGCTCTCAAGCGTGTATGATAAGGCCCCGTCGTCTCGCGCAAAACCCAAACATTATCGTAGAATGCATAGTCTTTCGAACCAAAAATCTTGAAACCCGCATTCCGTGAGCCCACCCGTGTTCTTATGCGAACATCCTTAGGCCCCGGAAAAGCTCAAACTCTTCCTTATCCTCTCCACAGTCTTCCAAACGTAGTCTCTCCACGAATCCGCCCCACACCCATTACTCAACCCCTTTCACGTCTCCTCTCCACCATCTCTACAACTTGCTCCATAGTCCGAAATCCCACCGCCGGCATCCTCTGTATAATCCCCAACTCTTGCCCCTGATTCGGCACCTCTTCCCCCATCTCTCGAAACCCCACCACGGGCATACTCTGCACCACCAACTCCCTCAGCACCTCCCCAGCCTCCTCCCCCGGCAGTCTAATCTCCAACCCCTCCTCCTGCAGCAACTCCCCCAACGCCTCCCTGAACCCGTCCAACCCCGTCAACACCTCCACAAACGCATGCACCCTACACAACCTCACAACATGCGTCTTGCAGCCCTCGAGCACCTCATTCCTGAGCCTATCCTCCCGATGCGCACCGCGATACTTCCAAAGCAGCGTGACCGAATTGCACAAGTGGAAAAGCCGCGTCTGCACCGTCGGAGCGAACGCCCGCATATTCGCCGAATTGCCATACGCATGACTCCTTGCCTCGACGGAGCGGTTCCAGGCAAACTGTTGCGGTCCGTCTTCGAATATAGCAAACCGCGGTGCATACCCCACTCCCACACCACCCCTCAACTCCTCCGCATGCGCATACTCCCACGCCTTCTCCTCCTGCTGCAATCGCGGCAACTCATTGCCCACCACAGCATCGAACAGCGCGAGGTACTGGCTCCGTGCGTACAGGCAAAGCCGCTCGGCGCGGTACTTGAGCGCGGTCAGGTAGACGCCGATGTGGAAGTCGAATTCTGTGACGCGCGGGTAGCGGGATGTGATGGAGGGGGGGATTGCGCTCCAGGAGTAGGTGCCCGAGTGCATGTAGTGCAGCATGGCGAGCACGGTGAAGGGGTGGTCGTTTTTGAGGGTTTTGTGGCGCGGGGCGGAGGGCTGGGTGGTTCGTGCTGTTAGTATATGTGGTCTTTGTTTCTGGAGCGGGATTTGGGGGTGAGGAGGAAGGGGCTTGATGTAGGGGATGGGAGAGGGAGATGGAGAGGGAGAGGAAGATGCTCACAGAGTGAGGATTCGGGCCCAAGACTTCTGCAAAGAAAGTCGAATGGCTGATCAGAATTGCTTTCGAAACCTGCTCCATGCGCTCCCCCTTATCATATATAACGAGGAACTCGTCCGGATCCCGTGGCGGAAACGAACTCGCAGTATTGAGCGAGAGCCGCTCCAAGCCCAGAGCATCCTCCATTTGGACGCTTGATTCGACTGCGGATCGTGCCGCAAGGGGAGATGCGCCTGAGTATGTGGCGGTCGAGGAGGAAGATGATGGTGTGCTGTTGTAGCTTTGAGTAGTAAGGTAGTTCGTAAAATGGACGTGGGGAGGGCATAATATGGAATTTGAAGGGCAGGGGAGAGGAGAGGGGCGGTGGGGAGATAGGTACCTCATGATGTCTTCAGAGGGCAAGACGGTGCCGTCTTTGTCGGCGTACGCGGCCCCAAAAGGCATCTGCTGGTGCTCACCGCCGTCCATGGTGGTGTTGATGATGCTGGGAAGCTGGAGCGGTGTACTGTGTAGGTATAGTAAACGCGTATTGGAGCAACACGTGACTAGCGGTGAATGCGAGTTCGTTTGCTCCGGACGATGTGGTATGGGATGAGATTTCATATATGTGTGATCAGATGCAGTAGTCGTGGATTCGAGACGATATGCAGAGGTCAGTCGAGTTTTGTATCACTGAGTGATGGCGTAAAAAGGGGCGATAGCTATCGTATCATCAGGCCTTCAAAGAAAGTCTACGACTCATGATAGTACATTATGATAGAAGCAAAACACTTGACAAGAGCTGACAAAACTTTGCATGAGATACTGAAGACAGACAACCATGTCGTACTATAATGATACAGGAAGGTATAAACTATATCCTACCAACTCCAATAGTACATTATCAAGGAAACATAGTGCTATACAAAGGCTGCTCGAACCCTGCACGACAAGTCGAAGACCTCAAAGCAAACAATACTTACCTACTTTAACCTCGCCGCCAGCTCCTTGATAAAGTCCATACGAAATGCAGGAATCTCGTCCATGAGCTTAAACACCTTTGCCGCGATCTTCCCTCCTTGTAGTATGTACTGTTCCGCATGATCAGCACAGAGCCGCACAGCTACTCTCTTAAGATCATTCTCTCCAGACCGTGTTGTCGCATAAATAACTCGGATAGCGTGAAAGAACTTGTCCTTGTTCACTTGGACACGAGATAGTACCGATGCACGTGCTTCGAACTTATCTACGGCCAGTTGTTTGAGACCGGGTATGCTATATCGCTCGGCTAGGAGGTAGATGTCGACGTGCGGGCTCAGAGTGTAGATAGTGTATCCGGCACTGCTTAGGCCAAGGAACTTGTCGGCGTAGTCGAGCTGGTAGCAGTATTGCAGCATGGCGTCAACGGCGTCTGGGTCGTCCGCGCTCAGGTCGATTGTTTGTATTGATGACTCCTGGATTGGTCAGTATAAAGACTTGGAAGAGTTGACGATGGGTGTTGTTACAGTGGAAGCTTTAGCACAAACTCTGGAGAACCAAGAAGAGTGGCTGCACATGATCACTCGATGAATGTGGTACTCGTCGTCTCTACACCGCACGATGAGATCGGAGAATTGCGCATCGTCAAAGTGTCTAGACAACATCAACGTTGCTCAAGCGGGTTCAAAGTATTGCTCACTTTTTGAGCCCCGCTGTCATGTAAGACGCTGATTCGTGTTTCGGTCTGGCATAGCATGGTCGCTTCTTCGAAAGTGTTGACAGTGGAATTGAGTGTGTGTTTCTGACTGTGGCATCATCTGCGAAGTCCGACGATTTTCTCGATAACATGTCCATCGTGCTTCTGTTCAACTTGAAACGATGTGGACCGTAGCGGTACTCTGACCGATAAAGGCTGGAGCTATCATAAGTACTTCTGATAATGGGGAGGTTGGAGGGGTAAATATGGCAAAACTCACACGTTCCCCAGGGGAAAGACAGGCACTTCGAACATGCTTCAGAGATGGAAATCGTTTCGAAACTGCCCTTCCGAAGTGATAGACCTCGTTGCAGCTTCCCCGCAGGCTTCGATGCAGCGGACCTGGAACTTGATCGACGCGCACAAACGGAGGCTCCTGCCGGGAATCCTTGCGACATATCATGGAGAACCATGGTTCGGTCGCCTTCTGAAGCAAAAACGGACGTGATAAGCAAGGGATGTCACAGGAAGAATAGAACATAAGAATCTTGATACTTAGAGATTGGGACTGATAGACTGCACGAGGTATCATCCAGATGAGGAACATCGGCTGCAGCCAATCAGAGGTAGGTGTTTCACTCCAGAACTGGTACATATATGGCCAGGATGCCCGTCTTATCGATTAGAGGCTGTCCCAAGCTGACGGTAGGGCCGGCTCAATATCCAAGGTGGTGTGACTCGCAGGGTGGTTCAAGCAGGATCGGGCAAGGATGGTGGTGGTACTTGTAAGTTTGACAACTGCTTGGCCAAGAATGAGACAGGCTCTAGCTCCAGATGCTTCTATGACCATTCCGCACGCCCGTGCGGTGTCGACTTATCTACTGGGATCGCTAATGTGGGGAGATGGAATATAATCCATGTACTCCACAGAGCGCATTGGCTTCGGTATCCGTTCTGATTATTCTGGTTATACGTCGTGTATGCAGACGTCGCGGAGATCATCGCAGAACATAGGAAGGTCCTGAAAGCGCTGTATTACGTTACTGGTCTATACGAAGCTGGCTTTAGGATCATAAGGGTCGACTTGGCTTATGCTATGATGGGAATGGTTGGTTGAGTACTAGTAATCCGGTCTCAGAGTCGTTCGCGGAATGGTAGGGGGCGTTCTCTATAGGGCTTTGAAGCAATGTTCAATGATGATGAGTGGCCTTTCTGATGCCATCGAGTATGTCCATTCTGCTGATCATCAGTGAGGAATTACTACCATGGAGATGACAAATGAGTAGAGCGATAAGGGTAGAGCCAATGGATACGTACGAGGACATCTCTTCTTGTGAACCACTCCACGTGGGTCTTAATGCACCGTCCTCCGGAGTGACTAGCCTCATCGGGAACCGTAGATAGGCCACGATCGTAGACATCATGCAGTCCGCTGCATAGAATTGCCAGATAGCGTCATCTTTGAAATTTTGCCCTTGTCCCAAACTGTACCGGCTTGTCAGAACGGCCGGTATCAAGACTCGGCAAGTGTCTGAGATTTAGTAAGAGAGTGCTTCTGGCTGGCGAAAGACCGCTCTGTCAACGTTTGTGGGTAAGACAGGCGAAAGAAGACAAGCGAAGACAGGAGCACGCTGGTGGCAAACCAGTTGCGAACGTGTGCCTGGCAGGAAAGCATGGAAAAGTGGAAAATACGATCGCGGTTGCTGCATATGATTAGCAACATGTCTCCTTGTCTGGCCCAGAGACCTGAATAAGCTCGAGTTGCGGGGCACGTCATGGTGCTACACTCGTCATTGACGCGGACCAGACCAATCACCTCGCCCCAATTACGCCGATGCACGCCGCTGACCCAGACCGACATATAAACTCACGATAGCTACCTTTGTGTACCAGAACTCGTATAGCATTATAGTTCTTCGAGGACCATCTTTACCTTTTACAATATTCAAGTACAACTCTTCAAGATGTCCCACCACGCCCCGAACGGCAACGCAAACGGCGAGATCTTCCGCGACTACATTGACGACCGCAACGCGAAAGCGCAGGATACGCTGTACACAACGAGCAATGGAGTGCCATACCCGCATCCGTATGAGACGCAACGAGTCGGCGAGAACGGCCCGTTGTTGCTCCAGGACTTCCATTTGATCGATCTCCTCTCCCACTTCGACCGTGAACGCATCCCAGAACGTGTCGTGCATGCCAAAGGTTCAGGCGCACATGGTTACTATAAAACCACTGACTCCTTGGAAGATTTGTGTCTGGCGGATATCTTCAAAGCGGGCAAGGAATGCCCCATCACCATTCGATTCTCGACTGTTGGTGGCGAGTCCGGTTCGCACGATTGCGCTCGCGATCCTCGAGGCTTCTCGGTGAAGTTCCGAACAGACGAAGGAAATTGGGATATGTAAGTGGCACCAAAGTGGTGGTCGACAGTCGGCCGCATCCATCCATTCCATTGGATACCGTGTGCTAACTTTGCATTAGGGTCGCCAACAACACCCCAGTATTCTTCTTGAGAGACCCAGCCAAGTTCCCTCACTTCATCCACACCCAAAAACGCAACCCGGCCACCCACCTGACCCATGCTGACGACTCGACCGTGTTCTGGGATTACCTCAGCCAGAACCCCGAAAGCATCCATCAGGTCATGGTGCTGATGGGTGACCGAGGCATTCCTGATGGATATCGGTTCATGCACGGATACAGTGGCCACACCCTCAAGCTTGTCAACAAGGAGGGCGAGTGGGTCTATGTCCAGTTCCACATGAAGTCCAAGCAGGGCACCAAGTTCATTACACAGGAAGATTCGGCGTCCAAGTCTCCCGATTACTCGCAGAAGGATCTGTTCTATGCCATTGAGAACAAGGATTTCCCAGGGTGGGATCTGTCGGTGCAGACGATGACGCCAAAGCAGGCCGAGGAACTTTGGGAGAAGCAGAAGATCAACGTGTTTGATCTCACGCACATCTGGCCGCAGGGCCAGTTCCCGCTCCGCAAAGTCGGAGAGTTCTTCTTGAACGAAAACGTCCAGAATTACTTTGCGGAAATCGAGCAGGTGGCGTTCAACCCGTCCCACTTGGTCCCGGGTATCGAGCCGTCAGCCGACCCCGTTCTTCAGAGCCGTCTCTTTTCGTACCCAGATACGCATCGCCACCGGATTGGCGTCAACTACCAGCAGCTCCCAGTAAATGCGACTCGCACACCCTACAGAATAGCCAACTTCCAGAGGGACGGAAGCATGGCCTTCTACAACCAGGGCTCGCGACCGAATTACCTCTCTTCCATTGAGCCCATCTCTTTCCGCTCCCGGTCCGTAGATCTCAACAAGGCCCACGGCCACTTCATTGGAGAGGCTGTGACTTTCCTGTCGGAGATCCGTCCAGAAGATTTCAATGCTCCACGGGCCTTGTGGGAGAAGGTCTTCGACGATGGGGCCAAGGAGCGCTTCGTCGGAAACGTGTCAGGCCACATGGCCAACTGCACAGACAAGGAGATCATCAAGCGTCAGATCGCCATCTTCCGCGAGGTATCCGAGGACCTAGCTTCACGCCTCGAGAAGGCCACCGGTGTGAAGGGTTATCCAGGCATCTCCGAGCTGCGGTTCAACGGCACCCACAATGGTTTTGCGAAGTCGGAGAAATTGAGGAATGCCAACAGCATGACCGAGAAGGTTGCTATCCCGGACAGCAACGGTGCTCCTGTGGTCGGGACTCACAAGGGAATCGCGTGATACGCGCAGTGAGGAGTGACTAGTCTACAACCACGTCCAAGATAAGACGAGGCGAAGCAGTATGATGTCTACGAGGACATGACTCTTTGGGTCAATATGGATTTTGAGACGGGTTTCTGTACGGAGTAAATAGTGACGAGCTTGCAGCCGGAATGATATCCATATCCATCATGTTAACAGATATATCGAACATGATCAAATGGTTTTCTGATGAATGAGAGCAATGCAGTTGAGTCGTGATAGAAAAATATGCTGGGCACTCAACCCTATCAGGATGAATGATTCCGTGAGACGTCACTCGCACGCATTGAACCCCTCGTCAAGCTAGTGCCGTTTCTAGAGCGTGGATGCTTGGCAGACGGCTCTAGCGCGCCTGCCCCCAAAGGTCACAGTTCATCGTCACCGCTCCTCAAAGGCGCCTGTCTTGCGCTGGCCAACGCTCTTTCCTTCTTCATGTTCTGTGTGGTTCAAGCCGTCTACGGGTCTTGTATCAGCATCCTTCACCGGGAAGAAGACGACTCCCTGCCCCGCCTCCACGATGGCGGACTGGCAAAATGCCGAAGGACCATGTCTGCGCTCGCGGCACCAGTGGTACGCCGTACCCGTTCCTCCGGCGGGCTGCATCGCGTCTTCCCACTTAGACTCGATTTCGAACGCTCACGCTCCGTCTCCTCTCCCAGCGCTCCCATTGCCCTCTCTGCATGCTTCAAACTGCCCCGCAAGCGCATATCATGCTTCTAGGACGCCTCAGCCCCTTAGTCTCATCGCCCACCCACCCTATCGCTGTTCTTTGAAGCTCGTCGAGCTTTTGTCCCGCGCTCTCGGCATTGGCAGCGCCTCTTCTCCTCACCACAGGACACCCGCGCCCTTGGGCGGCCACCGCTCCTCGCACCTTACGATAGCTCCTAATACTGACTGACCTGCTACCTGCCATTGTTACTGGCCGGATCAATGTCGCCGCGCCGCTCGTCGCGAAGCCGTACGACGCAGCAGCCGCCGCCCAGCGTCACCGCAGCCCCCAGCACCTCGTCCTCGTCTGTCTCGTCGTCTCGCACCGATCGAGCGACGAGGGTCAATCACAAGCAGTCCTCACCTCAGAAATCGTCTACCCCGCATTCCCTTTCCTCTGAGGAGGTCGACGAGACGATCGAAGCCACTGTCGAGCCGCCGCAAACCCGTCGTCGGACCCGCGGGCAAGACAATGACGACGACGACGCTGCACAGCTAGACGACGATCTTGACGACGAAATGAACGAAGAGGAAGAGGTCACACGATGTCTGTGCGGCCAGCAGGAATACCCGGGTCCGCCGTCGGAAACTGGCAAGTCCAGAGAAGGTCAACCGTCCTTATTGGCAGACTCTGACAACCAGAACGAAGAAGCGGGCGGCTTGTTCATTCAATGCGACATATGCAAGGTCTGGCAGCACGGCGGGTGCGTCGGCATCATGGACGAAGCTGCCAGCCCCGAAGAGTACTACTGCGAAGAGTGTCGAAAAGACCTCCACAAGCTCATGATAAGCTCAAAAGGGTACGTGCTACAATTTTTTGTTCCGCTGTCCGTCGCGCAAGCTTGTGGCTGAGAGACTCGACGACGCCTCCACGCCGCAGCTGCCCAACAAACGCTCTTCTGGGATGGGAGCGTCGACCTCACCGAAAGATGGTGTTTGGGGCTTGAACCTAGCTAACAGTGTGTGCTTGGTACAGGCAGAAATACTCCCGCTATCTTCCGGTGTACGAGTTGAGCCACGGCAAAAGCGCCCGGAAGTCGTCTGTGCCCAAAGACGCAGACAGCAAAAACACCAGAGACAAAGACCGCAATGCTAGAGCAAGCGCTGAGTCGTTCAGCAAGCGCCGTTCCACAATGAACAGTCGAGCAGCATACGACGAAGATGAAGTGCTGCGGAAGGTTATAGAGCAGAGCAAGCACGAAGGTGGCGCAACACAATCAGAAAACGGCAATCGCAAAAAGCGGAGTCGCGATGACAGTGAAGAGTACGTTAAAAATTTGTCTGCTCGCGGCCATGTTAGGGCTTGCTAACAAGCTTTGCTGCAGGATCAAACAGGAACCAAAGCGACAGCGGACAAGCTCACGATCCCCTAGCAACTCACCTGTTCTTGAGTCGGAAGAAGACAACCTCAAGACAGCTGCAGCGAAGCAGAAGCCGCGTGGGGCAGCTGCACGAAGCCAACGAGAGAAGGAACAGCGCGACAAGGAGCGCGAACGCGAAAGGGTAGAAGCAGCAAATCGACGGAAAGGTCGTGCTGAGAGGAGGAAAGCAGACGGTATAGCAGTCGCTAAATCATTGTCGCGTCGAAAGCTAACGTTCTGACAGAAGCTGAGGAAGTAGAAGCAACGCCCATCGAAGAGACGCCCGCACCGCCCCCTGTATCCGAACCTATGCCACCCGATACCCCGAACCCAGACCTGAAGCCAGTGCCAGCTCCGAGAAAATCTGGTCGTCCTCCCCAGAGGCCCCGGGGAAAGCTTGGGCGGAACCAGTATAGCCGTGACGCACCGACACCTGCGACGAATGGTGCCTCCCCTGCTGGGAACAACGACATCCCAAACTCGCCTCAGCCTAGCGCTACCAACGGGACTGGCAACGGTCATGAGAGCAGCGACGGAACTGCGGGGCACAAGCCAGCCAAGGCGAAGAACTGGCGGCTAGAAAAACTCTCCTGGAATGAGATCAGAAGACCCGCAGGCGCAATGCAGAATTACATAGCACAACGGCAGGTCGAGATGGCAGGAGAAAAGAGCGCATCAGCACCGCCCGTACAATCACCGGCAGCGGTCAACGGTGAGAAAACAAAGGAGAATGCCAAGGCTGACGGAGACGACCTTGAAGTATTTAAGGAGCTCAGTACACTGCAGATGATGGACGATCTGAGCAGAGAGCTCGTGCATTGGCAGCGTATGATCGCGGAGCAGAACGAAAAGTAGCCTGGGCATCGCGCTATTCCGTTCTCTTTCGGCCATCAAAGGCGTTGTGGCTTCAGCATGTTTCTTTCGGTGTTCGCATCGGTATGGATACCCTCCACTTTCTGGGATTACTTTGGTGGTGCGCCGCATCACCATCGACCGGCGTATATGACCATCAGCACGGGCTTACGAGTCTATTTTCTTCTTTTGCTACAAAGGGCCTTTTTTCGATCAGTAGATGACACTTTCATGGCTGCACATTAGGGTCACTTTGGGCTTCGGGTCTGGTCTGACTGCGGTCACGGTCTGGGACCACTGGCTAGTAGGCATGTTTGGGCACATATGGATAAAAGTCTGAGATGATCAAAACAATGTGTGCTCATTGCGCCTGGTGCTCTGTGAACTCCGAACTACTCAAAACGACGTTAAGCATGTAGACGTGACCGACTATGATATCCAAGCACCACCATCATCGTCACCATCATCGTCACCATCATCATCCCGCGCCTCCTTCCACGGTTGCTCCTTGGACCGCACACGATCTGCCGAGTCATGAACCCACCCATCCTCCACCAACCCATTCTCTAGTCATCTTCCCTTCCTACTCTTCCTCCTACTCTTACTCCGACTTGCCCACCTTAATCTCCAGAACGTCCTTCCCAGCACCCAGCTTCATGAGCTCGAGGATAGCAGGCCAGTTCTGCGCCGTGACGACGGTGAACTCGGGCCAGACTTTGCGGTCGCGCCCGCTCTCGGACCAGTGGATTCGGAATTCTTGGATTTGCTGTGACACGGAGGGAGGGGTTAGCGATGGTACGTGGACGAGGGGACGAGGGGGACGAGGGTGTGGAGGATGTGTGGAAGGAGGTATGATGCATTGAGTGCCTTTTCCTTGGTTACACTTCCTTAGGTCGTGGTCGTGGTCGTGGTCGTGGTCGTATCTCCCACCTCGACAAAACCAAACCACAAAACACGGACATCGACACCGACACCGGAGTAGAGAATGCAATGCCTTTCCTTCCCTTCCCTTCCCCCTCTCTCCTCCGTCGTAAGAAATGCACATTCTACGTACCTCAAGGTCCTCCTTATTCTTATATTTCCCCATGAACTCGGCGCAGTTGGGCGAGTCGGCGATGGTGCTTGTTATCTGCGCGTTTAGCGCTTTGAGAGTCGGTTTCGAGGACGTGTCAATTAGGATTACTTCGTGCCGGTTGGAAGGCGGGATGGTGAATAGGACGGGGATTGTGGACGAGGAGGACATCGTGGAGGGATATCGGGGGGTGAGGAGGGTAGATTGGAGGGTTAGATTGGAGCGGTGCAGGAAGGGGGTGGTTTGGTAGGTTGGTGGTCTGGTGGTTTGGTGGATGTGCAGGAGGGGTGTTGTAGTGGGGTAGCTAGAACTATAACTGCTCATTAGCCATGTCTCAGTGCTCTGAACTCTAACCCATAAAGCGTAGAGGTCTGCTGCACTTACTGATCTGCGCTTCTGAGGAGAACGGATTGCACTGCTGTGCTGTGTTGTGTTATGTATTCACGATAAATAGCTCAAGTAATCAGCGCAAAGCGAGCTACATATGTCCGTCTTGTCCAACTCTGTGATAGCAAAAGCTTGGATGCAGAGCAACACCATGTACGTCATCGGGCGCGGCGTGCTACCGGTACCATGCGCCGGCGCAGGTGATCGACGGGTGGAGCTAGGCAGGGGTCTGGAGCTGGAACGGAGCGGGACCCACAGCAGGTTGTGTCTTGTTTCAGGTTTCACGGCGGGTTGACTGGAGAGCCTGAGGCATGGTTTGGAGTCTGGATACTGGTGATGCTGAACTTTAGGGAAGTCTTGCATTCTGCTATGAAATTGCACGCTATGCCTCTCGGACTATATGGTAGAAATGGGTAGACTCGTATGCCTTCGCTCTGCGCGATTGTCCATCAACGCTTTAAATTCGGGATCCAACCTTCTACCCTTTCCTGCTCGAAGCGTACGATACGTGAGTCCGGCTTTACCACAAGGCTTCTCACTTCTTCTCTTCCAGCGCTCGCTTGATAGCTACAATATCGTCAGTACTGATAACCACAATCAGATTCCTGTGTATCGACTTACCATTACAGCTATCATTAGCATCGCCAAACAACATCTTCGTATTGTCCATATAGAACATCGGATTCGGCACATCCGCATACCCACTCGCCATTCCCCGCTTCATGATAACGACATGCTTGCTCTTCCACGCGTGCAGAACCGGCATGCCTGCGATGGAAGACCCAGGCTCGAGCGCAATGGGGTTCACAGTGTCATTGGCGCCGATCACCAGAGTGACATCGGTCTCTGGGAAGTCGTCGTTGATTTCGTCCATTTCGAGGACGATGTCGTAGGGCACCGAAGCTTCAGCTAGGAGCACATTGCATTGGCCGGGCATGCGGCCGGCGACGGGGTGGATGGCGAAGCGCACTGTGATGCCTTTCGCTCGTAGGTATTTGACTGGACACAAAGTCAATAACCTGACTGCTGATAGAATTAGGCTTCTTACCAAAGTCGGAGATGGCGTATTGGGCTTTTGCTACTGCCATGCCGTAACCAACAACCTTGACCTTGTCAGTATCTCGTATCGACTAATAATATGTCGTACTTACAATGATCACGCTCTCAGCATTCGCCAGTGCTTCCGAAGTCTCCTCTGCCGTTGTCTTCGTGATCTCTCCTTCGATCTTGGCTTGAGTCTGAGGTGTGGATGCGATGCCGCCGAAGAGGACGTTGGTCAGTGAACGATTCATGGCCACGCACATGATATATGAAAGAATGGAACCTGAGACTCCAATGAGGGCGCCGACAGTGGTGAGTAAAGAGTTGTCCAACATGAACCCCTCTGCTACCAAGGCAAACCCAGAATAGGCGTTCAGAACGGTAATGACGACAGGCATATCCGCACCACCAATAGCAGCAGTGGTAGTATAGCCCTTGATGAAGCTGAGTGCTGCATTGGCGGTCAAGCATGCAGCGCCTATCAGCGGTGCTCCAGGAGCCGCGGTCAGGAATGCACCCATGGTTGCGATATTAGCACCCAGTAGGGACGTGTTGATGATATGGCGACCAGGCAGCTGAAGCGGTTTGGATGACATCCTTCCGGCCAGCTTCATGAAGGCGACTATACTCCCAGTGAAGGTGACACCGCCGATGAGCACTCCGAGGTACGCACTAACCATGTGCAGTGTTGAGATCTCTCCAGAGTGGCCGAGTACGCTTCCGATACTAGTCAAGACAGCAGCAAGACCAACAACAGAGTGCAATGCGGCTACGGTCTGGGGCAGAGAAGTCGGTGTTATCCGTCTGCCGATGGTCATACCAACAAGAGTTCCTGCAGCTGCCAAGCCACCAAACTGTACCAACGTATCGGTTGGGAAGCCGACAGCAAGAAGAGAGGCAAGAATACCAGAGAATACTCCTAGGATACCGAAGAGATTGCCGCGGCGTGCGGTGACCTGCGAGGCTAGTCCAGAGAGAGAGCTCACACACAGGACGCTGCTAACAAGGTAGCCTGCCTGCACGAGTCCAGCCATTCCGGTGTTAGCTGCGAAGACGTAACCTCCACCGAAGACAAGCGCCGGAATGCCGTAGAGCCAAGGGTACTCCGGAGGATCTGTTGGTCTCTTGAACATGTCCAGCATGCGTTTAGTGATGACGAAGCCACCAGAGACGTTGACAGATGCGAGAAGCACAGATAGAGCACCAAGAGTCTGCGGTATGGTCCCGGGGAAATATCCACCTCCCATGACGAAAAGACCCCCGATTCCAACCATTCCGGAGATGGCATTGGTGACGCTCATTAAAGGAGAGTGCAGCGCCGGGGCCACACCCCAGACAACTCTGTAGCCAATAAGACTTGCTAAAGCAAATGTGAAGGCATTCGACATAAACAGAGGACTGATAGAGTCAGCGATGGAAGCTTTCAGGGACAATAAAGCATACCCAGTGAATTTACCCAAAGCAAGAGCAGTACTCATACCAGCAGTGACTGATGCAACTTCACGAGACTGCTTTTGCCAAGGCGTCAGTTGCACTATGTTTGCTAACTGATCCGCAGGGGATGGAGCCTTCGGTGTTGGTGCGGGAGGGGGTGCAGGGCGTGGGGCCGTTGGTAGTATCTTGCCATTGTACGTGACGATCGCACCGCGAGTGACTTCATCCTTGAGGTCAACATCATAGTACTTTTCTTTCTTATTTTCCGGAATCAGGGAAAGCAGAAATTTAGTAATGTTGTTCGAGTATAGCGTTGAGGACTGAGTGGGCAAGCGAGACGGAAGGTCAGTGTATCCTACAGTCCTGGTCAGATCTTGGTGTTTGTTGTAATTTTCGTAACATACCGATAATGGTCACTCCTTGATACTTTGCCAATTTTCCAGGCGCCGTAGCTTCGCAGTTGCCACCGGCTTCGGCAGCTAGGTCGACAACAATAGACCCGGGTTTCATGGCTGCAAGCATCTGTCGTGGCGTCAGTGGTGGGGGTCATTGGCGCTGTGTACTGAGAACTGACCGCTTTGGTGATGAGTCTAGGAGCAGGCCGTCCGGGGATCAAAGCTGTAGTCACTACGATATCGACTTCGCGACATTGCTCATGGAACAACTTCATTTCGGCTTCGATGAATTCTTTGGACATTTCTTTGGCGTAGCCTCCGGTTCCTGAGCCATCTTCTTTCAGTTCGACCTCTATGAACTCGGCGCCGAGAGACTGGACTTGTTCTCGCGCTGCCGAGCGAGTATCGAAGCCACGGACGATTGCCCCCATACGGCGAGCCTGTAGAAGCAATCAGCGTGGGATGAATGTTGGGGCCCTTGGACACTCATACCGTCGCGATCGCGCTGAGACCTGCAACACCTGCACCAATGACGAGGACTTTACATGGAGGAATCTATAAGTCCGTTAGCCAGAAACTACAAAAAGCTCCGAGGAAGCTCGCCTTTCCTGCAGCAGTGACCTGACCAGTAAGGAAACGACCAAAGTGGTTCGAGGCCTCCAGAACGGCCTTGTAGCCAGCGATGTTAGCCATTGAACTTGGCTATTGTCAGCAAAGCGCGCGGTCAGACCTTGGAATTGCAGCTTACCTGAGAGCGTCAAAAACTTGGGCACGAGAGATACGAGGAACCATGTCCATGGCGAATGCAGTGGCTTTGCGAGACGCCAAAGCCTGCACTACAGCCTTGTTCTGCAGTGGGTAGAGGAAGGATATCACGGTGGCTCCCTCACGAATAGCATCAATCTCGCTATCAGCGCCATCGATGCTGACTGCTCGAACTTTTAGAAGTATGTCACTTTCAGAAAACACGCTTCGGCGGTCCACTGTCTTTGCGCCAGCTTGCTCATATGCTTCGTCGGTAAATTGAGCCTCGACACCAGCCCCTCGCTCGATCAAAACGCGAGAAAATCCCTTCTTCAGCAAAAGCTGGACATTCTGCGGAGTGATGGCCACTCGGCGCTCGCCGGGATAGCTCTCACGTGGGATACCCACCGTGAGCGTTGAGTAAGGACCGGCGGTGAAGGGCGGAGAGCTAGCAGTCTCCTCCTCATGCGGGTCCGCTGCAAGGGATGCATATCGAGCAACAGCTGTGGACGGCGTGTTCAGAACATGCTTCTGCAGGGACAACGGCTTAGGGCGACACAAGCTCCGCACACTTGCAGGTGGCTGCTGTGGCTTACGTCGCTCAGGATTGAGTTCCTGATGAGCTATTGGTGTTGGCCGGAAACCAAAGGTGGATGCGTAGAGCCTCAAGTTGGGGCGGCTCAACTGCGGTCGAAAGGCAACCACGCGGTAGCCCACCAGGCAGTTCGAGGAGCTCATGCTGGGCGGAGAGATGTCTCGGAGATGAGCGAGCAAGAGGGCAAGCTGGGAACCCGCATCTGCTGGCCGTTTCCCGCGCAAACACGCCTAGTTGGAGTCGAAGAGGTCGTTTGAAGATTGCAGAATCTTGCCACGGTTTGCGAAGCTGAGAGGTACATAAGAGAGCGTACCTCTCGGCCGCGCTTCTTCCTTGCGTCACGCGTGTCTCGTGGTGTGTTTTGCCGGTCACCTTCCCTTTGGAACCGAAGTGTGGGGTTAGCGCCAGTGCGGGGAAAGGCAGTGGTCCAGTGGTGACACGAGTGGTGTCGGGGCCATTTTTACGCAACGACCTCGAGGACTCCAGCTTCGTGTTCTTTGCATGCTACTCTGTATCGAATGCTGCAACAGTTGATCACTGCATGGGAGGACTACCTCGAGATACCGCTCCATAGCATGAGATTGATGATGCCTTTGTCGCTTATTCGTGGGAAGCCGATGCATGATCGTATGCAGTGGGGCGAAGCCCACAACACTTTGCGTGGTCTTCCAGACAGGCATGGGTTTGTGCAAGCTCCTTTGGTACGTTACTGACAACATTTGATATGCATTGATATGAGAGAGTTTGATTGAAGTGGTCGAGTTCGAAGATTGGAAATGTAACCAATCAGATTTCCCCATCGGCCAAATTATGGAATGTGCACGGCATGTCATTGGTCAATAGCTGAAAATAGACAGGCGAATTACCACAGCACTGGGTATGTATACTCAGGCGTCGGGATCATATGCGTGTAATTGCATGACCCCTTCAACCGTAGCCAATCGTCGTATTCTCCAGCAGGGCTGATCACGAAGGAGTTAGTTTCTAATAGGGACTACTCAACACCCACATACAACTCGCACCCGGAAGAAGTAGAGTTGTGGTTCTGCATTACTCCATGGTGGCGCCCAAAGGCTACTTGAGCTTCGTCGTAACATATGATAAGGACCATACAGTACATGACTACGTTAGACAAAGGTGCTTAATATATTCCTTACTAACAATCAATCCTTCGCAAGACGTTAATCTGGGGTAGTTACCTTTGTCGGTATAGCGCCGATTTGAAGATCGAATAAGGAGAAACTAAGTTGGCAGTCAGTCTACCATATCATAGTCATCATCACCACCCCAGTCCCAGTACTTTCCACGCTTCCAGTACTCCTTCCCATCTTCCACAACACACCAACCCTCTTCTCCGCCTTCGGCCCTAATGCTGCAAGACACCTTTGATCGTCTATGTTCCAGCCAATCTGCAAAGTACAAGGGTCCGTCCCAAGCCCTCGTCCAATCTCCTACCCAGAATGTCACATTCGCCAGCTCCTGCCCAATTTTCTTGACGCGCATATACCGGAACAATTCGAGTGACGATGATTGATCTATGTATGGACGTTGGTACTGGTCTTCGCCATTGCATGCGTCAACTCCATGAGTAGCTTCCCACTTTCTGACGTCTCTTATATGTGGGGCTTCAGGCTTTTGACGGCGACACTCTGAAACGATATCAAACCAGATGTCGACACTACGAAGTGATGGATTCGTAGAGATAGCTTCGAGTGTTCCAAGAGGCCACGATCCGTTTCGATGGACGTTGATGCTGAGATGCTGGAGGTTGGGCGCCAATTGTGGCAGGAATTGGAGTTCAGAAATGTTGAATGCAGGACTCGGCTTCGACTGTACTTCTGGCGAACGAAGCTCGAGCACGGTCAGAGACTTGCCTTGATGGGAAAGAATGGTCTCTAACTCGAGCATTTCTGCGCTCCGGACTATCGTGAGACTGGTCAGGGACTGACTTGGAAGAGTTTGAATAACCTCCCGAGCATTCTCCACGTCAGAGCCTGACAAATCTAGCTTCTCGAGAGAACGCAGTCGTGGGACATCCTTCAATGGAAGGGGGCGGTCAAGAACTGCCAGAGCCTCCAGATGCGACCAATCCATGGCATCCAGCCAAAGATCCAGATTTGTTTTGTTCCTCTGGTCAATGTCAAGGGCTCGAGCGTTCCACCACTTTCTAGCAGTCCCTGACAACAGCCACTCAGTCAAGGATTCGTACCAAGGCAAGCCGTACGACTTTCCGAGTGCAAGTTTCTCCCACGGACGTTCGTCGAAATTGTAGCCTTCTAGTCGCAGCTCCTTCAGTGCGGGGTACCGCTCGCCTCCTGCAAGTCTGAAGGGGAAGTTGAATCGGTCTGGCCAGCTGCTGCATCCCATGAGAGTGACTCGAAGATCGAGGGAAGAAATATTCGGGCACGTCGTCAACGCTTCATGTACAGCAACCATGCTATCAAATGTATGGCCGTTTTCGTTCTCATCGAGAGGTCTGTCACTGTTTGGTAACACAGTCTTGATAGATTCGGGGCATGGGTGGCCTTGCCTCCATCGCGTTGCGAGGGCAAAAATCGAGAAAAAAGAGCTGGTAAAGAGAAATAGATGAGACAAACGCATGCTGTTGAAGACTTGAATTTTTGTTGCCGTCGCAGGACGTATGCACCCTACTGGTCTGCTCTTGTAGGCATTGAAGTACGGTGAGTCTATAGTCGTTGCCTAAGTGGTGGCCACCCAGTGTCGTGGCCTCAGCTAAGCGAAAAGGATCGAGCATGCATCACCCACCTTCGTTCAGTCCTTTTCTTGTCGCAACTTCAACACCTCATCTGGACTCAACCCGATACACTCTTGAAATGAGAAAGACCCCGTGGTGATGGTCACGTGTAAGCGCGCACGCGTGCTGAAACATGGGTCGCGTCATGGTCGCGTGTCGGCCAGAAGAGGAAACAGGAAAATGGGGAGTACCTTGCGGTCAAGCGACAGGCTTGACCATGAAAGTATTTCTTGACGTATGTCTGAAGTCGAACGTTTTCTGAGAGAAGGCGTTCGGCGATAGAACGAGTCTGTTCATAGCCTCTGGCGACTCCTCCTTCGCTTGTAATCAATGTCTGTCAAACAATGTTAAGGATCTGGAGCACACATCTGCTCCTTATACAGTCTTACATGATCTCGTCAAGAATGTGACTCGTGCGAAGAGGTGAAAGATTGACCGTAAGATGGGAAGAGGATACCGTTAGAATCTGGCCTTGAAGCAACAGTTCGAGATGCCTGAGTCCCTAGGGATCGAGTATACACTGACAAGCGTCCGCGGCTCCTAGGCACATTGGCACGCCCAACATTTGTTGGCATACCTAGGTCGTGAACCTGAAGGGGATGAGTCTGAAGCGTGACAGCTTTCAAAGCGAAGCCCAACAACTTTCCAATGACGCCCACGAACACAAAGAGCAGAAAGCTTGCGTGCTAACTTGGAGTGCTTCATGCACAGTAACACCGTACTAGAGGAGCCCGTATTAATTGAGCTATATACAATAAACTCGCGCTGACGTTGTAAAAGTACACTTTTAGTATACTATAGGGGTTAAAAGGCCAATAAAACCTCTTAGCTGTTGGCGGATTCATGACTTAAAAATCACGCTCTCCTTGTAGTACGGTGAGCGGCCCCGGCGGCCGACTTGGGGCGGTCTTGGGACCCTTGGCGATCGTTGATGCCAGCAACTTCACGGCGTCCGTTCCTATGCTGCGTATTCCGTTGACCATACTATGAGCTGGCCCATATCTCCTCCAAAATGCCGTCAAGGCCCTTTTCGATATTGGTGGTGTTCTTGACCGTGGTAGCGATCTACAGCATCCGTTCCGTCTCTTCGCGCGACCCAACCTCCCTGTTCTTTAGCCCACGCGCTGGATACGCGCCTGCATACTCCACGATTCGAAAGGAACAAGCCGAGGGTTTCATTAGCGCAGTGTCAAACGCGACAAGACATGTGGCGCCCAAGTCGAACAAAGAGGTGAAGAAGTTGTGCGTGGGGATACCGTCCATCGCGAGGAAAGGCGCGCGCTACCTCCGCACGGCAGTGGGATCGCTGCTAGAAGGCCTCACGCCCGAAGAACGAGACGAAATCGCCTTGATCGTATTCATACCTCATTCGGATCCGACGATACATCCTGCTTATACCGAGCAATGGCTTCCCGAGCTCGCGGACGAGGTCCTGGTGTACGACGTGTCGGAGGACCAGATGAAACACATCAAAGAGATGGAACAAGAGGGAGGACTATATCGAGAGAAAGGCCTGTATGACTATTCGTACTTGGTGAAGGCCTGCCACAAAACTCAGGCGCCATATATCGCGATGCTGGAAGACGATACCGTAGCGATGGACGGTTGGTTCCATCGTACGATGGCCGGCATCGAGAAAGCGGAAACGCTGTCGGCGCTCAAGAAGGCATCTCCGGATTTCCTGTATCTGCGACTCTTCTATACTGAAGAGTTTCTGGGTTGGAATTCCGAGGACTGGCGCACATACGTGCTCTGCTCAACCATGTTCGTGGCGGTACCGGTCGCGGCACTTGCGCTGCTCCGTGGCACGTTTCCGTCAGCGAAGAAGCTCGTGTCGACGCGCACCATGCTCTTGTCTATGTCCATCTCCACAGCTCTTATATTGGTGTTCTTCTCTCTCGGTCGTGTCACTGTTCTTCCGCTGGCTGCCGGCGTCAACGAGATGCCAAAATATGGATGTTGCTCCCAGGGGTTCGTCTTCCCGCGCGAGAAAGCGTTGACGCTCGTCAACTTCTTGGAAGAGAAAAAGCTTGGCTTCGTGGACGTCTTGACGGAAGAGTATGCTGATGCGAACGGGGAGTTGCGGTGGGCGATAACTCCCAGCGTCATCCAGCATGTGGGCAGGAGGAGCTCAAAAGTCGACGATTATGGGCCGATGAGCAAGCACGGGCTGAGCGTAGCAGAGAAGATTTGGAATTTTGCGTTCGAAAGGTATGACGCGGAACAGTTGAGGCAGGAGCACTGGTATGCCACACACCGCGGAAATAAGCGATGAGATATCAGGAAGGGGCACAGCTTTGGCCGCGGGTTTAGATTCTATCACCCTGACATGGACGACGAGTCGAGATGTGTCCAAACCAGGATACGTGAGAGTAAGCTACCTTCTGAAATCTGCGCCTCTCAGAGCAGCTAAATCTTACAATTAGCTCACGGGACCGATCAGAGCATCTGGGTCATCCAATTGCATTGCATAACCATCGTGTATCCGAGAAGATACTCGAAATCGAAGATTCGGGCTGTCTTCGCGACCGAGTAAATTAGCTAGATCTTCTCTTCTAGGTTGCAGGTGCGCATCTTGAAGCAGTGCCAATATGTGTATATGCTGATTACTGACGTCGCTCGCAAAGCAATTGATTCAGAAATGGGAAACACAGCGGCGGGATGGCTGCATGGAGGTGGCCTAAGACCTGTCAGGATGCGCACATCTATTGGTGATGGCAATGCACGTACCCTGAAATGTCTCGCGAATGGCAAAGCCACAAAGTCTTGTCGACCAATCTCAATGATGCTGCTCGTCCTAATCCTGTCGGTCGCGTCTGAGGGAACGTCAGGCTGCGTATGCAAATGCAGATACGTGGCACGGATCAAACTCATGTCTCCAAGGAAGCAAACACCATCATGCATTCCTTCTACGTCCACGGTATCGCGGTTTTAGGGGGGTTTGACACGAGACTTATCACTCGATTACTATGTCAGTGACTTCGAACGAACCAGAGCCACAACCAAGGCATGTACTCGAGACACCAAGCGGACTTGCTACTGAGAACTTGTGCGAACGTTGCGCAGGAATCGATTTCGAAAGTGAGCAACTCACCAGATGGGACAACAAGTTCCGGAGTGCCTTGGACTGGAAACCTGATGTCTGTGCCTTCTGTTCTCTGTTGCTAAGAGACAATGTTCCTGAATCTGGATGCATCAACTTCCGCAATTTTCGTGTATATGAGGGGTCGCATTACAGTGCTGAAGATGCGGACAAGCCACTATTTCTGACTGATGTAATTGTTGCCCGATACGTGACAGAGGGTACCGGGGATACACCTGGGCCCCGTGTTGCTGTTCAGCCAAAACCCGACTCTCCATTGCGCGTTACTACTCCGCTGACCGATCTGGAATGCGCAAAAGCCTGGATCAAGTTTTGTAAAGAAAACCATGATGGAGCATGCAAAGCGACAGGCCAGGACATTGTGTCGACTATACCCTCATTGAAATTCATGGATTGCCGGACTAGAAGAATAGTACCTGCTACCAAAACGAACGAGCCCTATGCCGCTTTGAGCTATCTCTGGGGAGACGTCGGGCACGCAAAACCTACATCGAACAATCTGGACCATCTCCCAGCTACAATCGAGGACGCCCTACGGGTGACAAGCCTGCTAGGCCTCAAATATCTGTGGGTCGATCGGTACTGCATAAACCAACTATCGGACGAAGACAAGTCTTCGCAAGTAGCGAAAATGGACCTGATCTACAACAATGCTTATATAACAATCGTTGCTGCCGCTGGATCCGATCCAACTTATGGTTTAACCGGCGTCGGCCAGAGGCCGAGATCTTTTCAACCTCACATGAAGATCGGACGCCAGTACTGTATGCGAGTCCAAGCCGATCCCTTTCGGACTATTCAACGGTCCAAGTGGATGACCCGCGGTTGGTGCTATCAAGAGGGTGTGTTGTCACGAAGACGGCTAATTTTCACCGATGAGCAGATGTACTATGAGTGTCCAGGCATGTACTATTGGGAGACACTCAATGTTCAGCTCAGCGACCTCCACTTCAAGGATCAATCGAAATTCCAACCTTGGTTGTGCACCACTATCAACATGGGTATCTTTCCCCAAGAACTTGGCAAGACTTCCACAGATATCGCCAGCCGAATCTCGGAATACTCTAGACGAGACCTTACCGATCCAGCTGACGCACTTAATGCTTTTCAGGGCATCCTTCGTGTCTTCGAGCTAGAGGGGAAATACCACCATCTTGGAGTTCCGATAGTTCATGACGATGGAAAATTCCACGCAAGGTCAGACGATTATACACCGCGGCCCACTTTCTCGCCTCTTGTTGGATTCTGTGAGGGTTGGCTCTGGCTGACCACAAATTCCCAGCCTCGCAAGGAACCGTACGACGGCAGGCCAGTACGACGCTTGGGATTCCCGAGTTGGTCCTGGACGGGCTGGTGTGCACATATAACATGGAGTTTCTGGGAAGCACATGCATGCACTATCCTCCTAAACGCTCACATATCTATACAAGTGCAGCATCGCGATGGTCACTTCGTTCATTTCGACACATTTATTCAGGAGCACTATGCGCGTAAGGCGGACTTCCTCGAGCACTTGTATATCCAAGCTTGGTGTTCAAGTATTCCGACAACTACAGTCAATGCACTCTGTCGCGCGACGGACCCCAATTATTACGGGCGTATTGATTCGTCTCAACAAGCTGTTCATCTCTACGATCACACCGATAGGAACTTCCTATGGGAATGCCATATAGACAGAAAAGCGTCACCGGAGTATGCGGAGTGTTTTGCAGTATATCTGCTCATTGACCCCAGAAATAGAGATGCTTATTGGCTAATCGTGCAAGAGGTGGAAACTGGTGTGTTCGAGCGACTGGGACTAGCGAGATCGGTCGAGAATGGGCTTCTTCGTCCACCGGTTGTTTGGAAAGAGTTCATTCTAAGGTGAATGGGGGTTTCGCTTCGTATATGTACCACAAGAGCAGTAACCGGCTTGAATGCTACGTTTTAACATGAGCAGATGTTGCTCCACACTTCGAGCCTTACAATCCGGGCTAAACAACCTCAGCGATGTGGTAATGAATCAAAAGATCTTTCTGATATTGGATCCAGCTTCTTAGTTCACTCGTAATGATATGAAGGCACTATTACCTAGAACGCGGTTGACTTCTCATTCCCAAGATGCAAATGTCTTGGTGTCATTTGCTATCTTTCAAAGTGAAAGAGTGCCAATGATCGTGACTGAAAATACGACATCTCTTCAGTTGTTCGATATAAAATGGCAGAGCACGATGCAAAGTCAAATGCGCGTTCAATATGACAATGAAGGAATCCTCATAACGTATAAGACAAACTAATCAAGTTCGCGCGCGATGCTGTCCAGCCACTGAGACAAAACCTCTACCCCAGGTGGTCCTAGTCATCCCTCAAGCCAGGGAGCAAGAAGACTCGTACACAAATTTTAGTAAACAAAACGACGCGTCGATACAACGAATACCACCTCTTTCTTAGCAAGGGTATGAAGATCAGGAAACGAGCAACGGTGTGGAAAATGAGCAGAAGGTGATAGACGCAACTGATCACGGACGCCGGAGGACGTCAGTTATGCAAGCGACTAGCAGTCTCTCATAGTCGCCACTTGTTTCGCCCTGGACCCTACGAACGAGATCGCCTCTGTCTTTGTTCGGGAACTCCTGGCGGTATGCATTCACTACCGCTTGCATATGGTTCTTGTCCCAGTGTGCTCGGATGAGCCTCTGAATGAGATAGGTATCTTTAGTGCCTGGGCCAGCCATCGCCTCTTCGAGGAGCTGAGCATCGCTCTTGGGACGATTGTGCGCACGTTCGATGAGAAGTACGAGAGCCTTCTCCATGTGGCCAGAGAAGTTCGATTTGATCTCCGTCAACAGTGGTTTGTTCCATTTTCTTTGATAGGCTTGGGCCATGGCTCGTATTTGTGCGTCGTTCTTGCTAACTAGGACCTGGCATGCCTGTGGAGCGTTCTTGGTAAACGAGTTGCTGCCCATCGCTGAGACGAGCCGATCTACGTCCTGTTGAGTTTGCTGGTCGATTACTGGTGCAGAGTCTTCCGCTCGGGTTCCAGCGACGAGCATCAAGAAGAGGTCCTCGGTTCCGGCGGATAGATCAGACTTCAGGTCTGCTTCCAGGGAGGTTCTGTGGACTCTCTGGTACTCGGTCTTGATGGCATGGATATCAGCGTTGTTCCTACTGATCAAGATCTCATTTAATGCGTTCTCCTTAGTGCCCTGTACAAAAGGTCAGTTGCAGCCTAGCAAGAGACGTTGGCGATCTCTTACCATGCCCTTCATCGACGCTTTCAGAGCATAGACATCCCCTAGCAAAGGTCCTCTCGCAAGATGGACAATGGCGTCCCCAAAGTCACCTCCACACTCCTTCTTGAGATGTTCAACCAGGTCTTGGTGATAGCGTTGCTGGTATTGAGCGCGTATAGCGGCCATCTCCAGAGGATCTTTTCCCCCCAATACTGAAATGAGTTTCTTTTCGTCTGTACCCCACCCTTTCATCGCTTTATACAGGCCTTCAATATCAGCCGACACATTAATTGGTTGGCCGCGCATGTTCACAGCAGGAATCTGTGGAGAATAGCCTGGCGAAGGCAGTGACGGCTGTGAGTACTGGCCTGGCGGGGAAGCGCCATACTGTTGCTGAGGTGGGAAGCCATGCTGAGACGCTTGCTGAGGATAAGGTAGGTGTTGATTCGGATTCGGTGGAGGAGCCCCATAGGGTGGTTGACCGGGAGGAGGCGCACCATATTGGCCTGGTGGTGGTTGTTGATAGCCTCCCTGTGGAGGGTACTGACCAGGTGGGGGCGCTCCATACTGAGGTTGATGTGGTGCAGGAGAGCCATACTGTGGTTGGCCGTACTGTTGTTGGGGAGGATAACCTTGAGGTGGACCCTGCTGATATCCTTGCTGTGGGTATCCCTGTGGAGGCTGACCCTGTGGGGGTGGTGCACCCCAGCCTTGCTGTTGCGGTGGATACGGTTGTTGGTATTGACCTGGTGGAGCTCCATACCCTCCTGGAGGAGGGGCAGGTGAGTCTAGATCCATTGTCAGCTTAGCCATCGTGAAGATATCTAACTTGTCGCTTTCCCTGTGTCACAATAGAGAATACTTACGGCCCTGCTGGGGTGGATACCCACCACCTGGCTGTTGGTTGTAATAGGACATTCCCTGGAGCTGTGTTCTTGTATACGAGCAGACACCAAGGATACTGTCAGTGCTTGAGCTTCTACTGCGAGGCGCGAGGGACGTTCGATTAAGCTCGGAGATGGGGCTGGTGAGAGGAGTAAAGGACAGTCTTGTACATGTGGCTAGGAGCTTAAGAAGCTGTCCGATCTTCGTTGAGGTGAACGACAGCGAGGCGCAAGAAACACAGCCCCCGCGGTCGTAGTAGTGGGGTCATATCGAATGACGCCTGCCAGGCAACTATTTTACTTGGCTGCAGTAACTCGGCCGTTCTTGCCGTCAGATGATCCTCTTGTACGCAAGAGAAGTGCGCATGCACTCTTTCTTTCGTGGCGCGGCGGCAAAAATTGCCTCTCTCCATCGAGTTACCTTTCCAAGCAGTGATGCACGTCAGGCGCAGGAGTGGCGGTGCATCGGATTCAGGTACACACCGGTTGGGGTACAGGATACCCCTGGCCCACCGGACCCGAAAATCTCGAGGTTCAGTTGCGCCATGTCGATTGGGCGTTAGGCGTACCTGGTTCGAGGGAAACGCTGAGTCTGTTCTAATGGACCAAGGCAATGGTGTGCGCCGGGCATTTCTGCTTACCACTTCCAGCCCCAGACGATTTTAGCGTACCGTTGCACGTAGATAGAATTCTGCAACGTCCGAAGTATGGCACGTTGCGTCAAATAAGGTAATGGGCTTGGAAACTGCACAATTAGAGTAGAACATTGAGAGGACTCGTTATCTGTGAGTTCTGGTGGACGCGTAGCTGAGAGTGCTGGAAGTGACAGAATTGCTCAATCCTCAGTAGATGACACGCGCCACCTATGTGTTTGTGTATACCTGACTTCAGTCCCATTCGGATATCCCAAAATCAAGCCCGACGCGTTGATATACGCCCAATACAGAGTTTTTAGTACCTAAGCAGATTTGTTGAGACGTCGGAACTGACGTAGATTATTGCCCACATCCTCAATGTACACTCAGCACACATATCCTTAGCTATCATACTCCTGGTTCTCAGGGCACTGAGGAACGCTAATATACCGCGACCTCCGGAGCTACGAAGGACGTGAAGTATGGGAGGTGTAGGTCTCAGCACGTACGTTCCAACTCATGTGAGATGAAAGCGGTGCTTCTACCCCCTTGTGACTCGAACCCACAACCCCACCATACTATCAATCCCCCTATATGTATATCAACCGACCGAAGGTACGCGCTATTACTACGGTTCTGTTCGATCGGTCATGGTAGCTAATCTGGAGGCGGCCACAGAGTCGTGTGCATCGTGGACTGGATCTATAATCTGGTGTCAATTGCACATCTATCATATCATGGATCAACGGAACTCACACTAGGATTTACTTTATCGTGGTTAACATACACGCGTAGATGCGTGATGGAACAGGATGGCACTCGAGAAACCGCGACGGCCCGCAAGCATATCCGTGAAACATCGCTTAGTCATTACTCGTCAAACACCCCCACATGCCCAGGTGCCTCCAGTTCAGTAACGCTCGGCTGTTTCATCCATGCTCTACTAACGTCGAGCCTCTGGGCATCACATTATCTGTCCTTTCGAGCGATTGTCTTTTACATGCACTCGTTGGCTCTTCGTTATTCACGCCTTTTGGCTCCCGCGTGCGCACCCTATACATTCACGCAGGCCGGACTTGCGGCATAACGGACCGCGACTGCGAGGACAAAAGGAGCCATTCGCCATTGTCAAGCAATTGTTCATTTTCCTCATCTTTCTGAGCCTTCACCCTTTCTTGTACATTACCTTTTCTTATCTATCTTTGAGATACCCCAGAATACGAGCGCCATACGCGCACTCTAATACTTTTAAAATTTGGGTCTGTGGTTTGATCAGGAATAGACATGTCTTCAAGACAGAAAGCTACACCAAGGAAGCCTAAAGCTGCGAGAGAAGCTGAACAGCAAGCGCGACAACTCCCTGCATCGGATTTGCTAAAGAATGTTGGCCGAGCAGCACTCTTCCTCATCATAGCTGGGATCGCATCGCCAGTGTCCCAGCTCAACCTCTCTCCTGTGTATGGCTCAATACCAGCGTCGCTGCATCACCAGAGAGCAATCACTATCACTGCCGCCCTGGCTTTGATAGGGAAGGGAAGTCTGAAGAAGTACTTGCCTTCTCAACTCGCCGACTATGCAGCCGTCATTGCTTATTGGACGCCAGTAGTCCAATTCTTCCTTTTCCATTATAGTGGTCGATTAGGGATTGAGTATGGCCCTCTGCTTATCGAAAGCCTCACCTATCTTCCCTTCCTTCTGCTCTCATGCTTTGCAGCAAGCGACCTTCTGGATACCCTGGACCTGTCCCAATACAATGTGCCGCCCGCAGTCGCAGAAGCTATAAATCCCATCGCTTCGTATTTTACTGTTTCGTCTGTTGCCAAAATAGCTGGATCCGTATTACCTTCCCATGTTGGAACGCATATCTGGTTCACCAGAATTGGCCTTCAGATGCTCATTGGTTCCGCATCCGCTGCCTTGAGACCTTCTAGGGTCATTCTGCTCGCCCTTCCAGCTATTCTACACACGCTCTGGGCGAACCCTCATCACCCTTCTGATCATGCTTTACAGAAGGCCAACGCAACGCTCTGGAACGCCGAAGATTTCAAACTTCTCGCCCGCCAGGAGTCCATCACTGGCTACATCTCGGTCCTTGAGAATGACAGAGAGGATGCTTTCCGCCTGCTTCGCTGTGATCATTCTCTTCTAGGCGGCGAATGGCTCGTCACCCCATCCGCGTTCGAGAAAGGCCAGAAGCAGCGCGAGACCATCTTCTCTGTATTCGTGCTACTAGAAGCCGTCCGTCTAGTCGAGGATCAAGAAGCAGAAATCGACCCAATTCCCGACTCGCAGAAATCTGCTCTAGTCATCGGCCTCGGGATCGGAACCGCGCCCAATGGCTTGATGGCCCACCACATCAACACTACAATCGTCGAGCTCGATCCGGTCGTGCACCACTATGCCTCGAAGTACTTCAACCTGTCACCAAACCACACTGCAGTTATTGACGATGCTGTGCAATACGTCGGAGAGAAATCGTTGACGAATCCAAACTCGTACAATTACATCATACACGATGTCTTCACCGGCGGCGCTGAGCCTGTGTACCTCTTCACCAAGGAATTCTTCGAGGGCCTACACGCTCTGCTCACGGATGATGGGGTGGTAGCTATCAACTACGCGGGCGACATCGGACTCGGCTCCACTCGACTCGTGCTCAATACTATCCACTCAGTGTTCCCAGCCTGCAGGCTCTTCCGCGACTCACCACGCGCCGCAGATTGGCAGCCCGGCGATGCGGATTTTATCAACATGGTTGTCTTCTGCGTGAAGGACGATCGTGGGAAGGGGAAACTTGCGGTGAACTTCCGCCAGGCAGGTGAGGATGATTACAGGGGCAGTCTTGCTAGGCGCAACTACCTGATGCCGCGGGAGGAAAATGAAATCCAGTATGATTACGCAGAGGGAGCGAATACTATGTCGAAGGGCGATGTGGGCGAGCTGGAGAAGTACCATAAGGAGGGTGCGGTTAGCCATTGGAGGATTATGAGGAGTGTGTTGCCGGATGTTGTTTGGGAGACGTGGTAGACGATATGCGACCATGAGAGTGGGAGAGGGAGATAGACCGTTATAGAGCGTAGAAAAGGTGCGATATATGGGAGCTTAACCTACGAGCGTGGCGAAAATTCCTGGTTATCGGTCCACAAGAGCGAGTTTTCAGTGAGACATCAAGACAAACCAGTTACCACAGGACCTCATTGACCTCTATTACCTTCTGTCATGTCAATCAAATAGCGTATCACAATATCGGGGGCCCCGTAGGATATGACCTGGGGACTCACGACAAGCTCCTTGAAGGTGAAGTAGGTTTGGCAATGCAACGAGCTTTGTTGCACGTGTGACTGTGAACGTAGTTTCGCATGAGCCATAAAAAGCTAGCACATTGATTTCGTGAATCTTGTCGAACCCTTTTGTCGCGATTTTGTCGTTGTGTTACGAGGAGCGCGTATTTATTGAGTCATATTCCAGCCAGGAGCTAAGAGGCTTTATCGGCCTTTAGGATCCTTTACAGTGCCCTTCAGAATGCGTTTTACAACGTCAATGCGATCCTCCTGGATATGACTCAATTAATACTGGCTCCTCGTATGTGGATTGTTCGTCGCTAAGACCGATGGCCAAGGCCACACGTGCAAGAGGCGCCGCGGAGGACCCCGCCCGAACGCCACTGGCAGCTGCTTGGAACCTCGCGCACTTCCTTCTAACCTGCCTGCTTCAAACGTCGCTCAAAGCTATTCTTACGTGATATAGAGTCAATCGTACATGCTCTGACTCACTGTTCAGCAGTCTACAATCGCTGCTCGTCATTGCCGGGCTTGATCGTTGACTCATTGCTACCTTGATCACCTCACTTACCAGCGCTACATCTGAACTCATTAGCCCAGCCAGCTCTCCATATTCGCGTCACCAACGCACCGGAACGCTGTATAATATCTGGTAGCGGCTTCTAGGAATAGCCACGAGGCTTCGTCGTGTACTGCATAGCCAACTGTCTTTAGGTGATTGCATATTCCTGGCCAAACGATCGAGTGGAACTGACAGTCGGCAGTACCACAGGACTGTCAAGCGATTTTCCGCTCAGCTGTTATACCTCTTAGAGCAATTATAAAGTACTAGAACAGAGCCCGATTAAGCCTCTTTCTATGCTCATTGTTTGTGGCGAGCCGGAAAATCGCCTGACGACCCTGTGGTATAATGCCCAAGAAGCATGCCCCAAGCTACACACACACGAAACCCTCCTACGTCCACCCCTCTTTGCAAAGCTCGCGCTCTGCAAGCTCTTCGGCCCCCGCAGAGCCACAGACAGTCACCCAACGCATACAGCAGCTGCGGCGCGAGCAGACACCCCGAGCGTCATCGTCGAGGAGGGATGAGGTGACAGAAATCGTTAGTAGCCGCACGCTTCCAAAGCAGGTCCGTCAGGTGCTGCACATGGCAGAGGTTGACTCTCCGCCCCCCAAGCCAGGAAACCGCACGTCTCGAGCGCCTCGTCGGGGAGGGGCACGACCACCGCCAGGTCCAGCGGCACCCAGCAGCTGGCTGCAGACGAGTAGACATGCGCCGCCTCATATACGGAACCTGAAGAAGTATCGAACAGGCGGCGATATGGGACCGGCCAGGTTCTGTGCGTTGGCACAAGTTCATGATGCCGAGTACAAGGTATGTCTAGTAGCACCCTCAAAGACACTTCGATTGCAGACTTGAAGGTTTTCAGGTGCAGCCATCTTACTTTTACAGCGCCTACCGCCGCCGCGGAGCCTCGTTCACCACTGTCTGAAGACGCTTGCAAGTCACTGGGAAGACCTCGTCGAATACGAACAGCACTACCTGCACGAACTGCCCGTACCCCTCAAAGAAGCCCTTCTGAGCTACCTGACTATATACGGGGCGAGGGATTGTCTAGACATGAGGTCGCTCAAGACCCTGTTTAGCAACAACCCGGAAGGCGAAGGACACAACGGAGCGGAGGACATCCGTTTCCTCGACCTCACTGGATTGCTCAGTCAGAACTACACTCTGAACGACCTCAATAAATGCTTAGCCCGTCCC